>CAUYSK010056054.1:0-20214 GCA_963575035.1 Avahi laniger
TTAATTTCTTTCTATTTTTGGTAGAGACGGGGTCTCGCTCTTGCTCAGGCTGGTCTCGAACTCCTGAGCTCAGAACGATCCGCCCACCTCGGCCTCCCAGAGTGCTAGGATTACAGGCGTGAGCCACCGCGCCCGGCCCTAATATTAATCCTTGACTGTGGAGAAAGGTTCTGTGTTGTGGTAGAGCAAGAATTCTGAGTCTGCCTACTATAGGTACTTAGACATAAAATATGACACACATTATTTTTTAAAATGTATGGTTAAGCTTACAAGAAAGAAAAGTGAATCTTTCATTATTCACCAGGGAAATTAAGATCAGAACCACAAAGAGATACCACTTTACCCCCATGAGGATGGGTGTAATTAAAAACAAAACAAAACAAAAAACAAGCGTTGGTAAGGGTGTGAGAGTGTGGAGAAGTTGGAACCCTACACATTACTGATGATCACGTGAAATGGTGTAGCCACTGTGGAAAAGTGTGGCAGATCCCCAAAAAGTTAAGCATAGAATTATCATATGACCCAGCAATCCACCCAAGAGAATTGAAAACACACATTCAAACAAAAACTTGCACATAAATGTTCATAACAGCATTATTTATACTTGGCCCTCCGTATCCCTGGGTCCTGCATCCTTGAATTCAACCAACTGTGGATCCAAAATATTAATGTTAAAAATAAATAAATGAAAAATAGTAAAAATTTATACAAATAAAGATAACACAGTAGAACAACTACTTACACAGCATTTACATTGTACGAGGTGTTGTAAGTAATCTAGAGATGATTTAAAGCATACAGGAGGGTGTACCTAGGTTCTATGGAAATACTACATCCGTTTATATCGGGGATTTGAGCAGGCAGATTTGGTTGTCGGGGGAGGGATGTCCTGGAACCAATCCCCATGGACACCGAGGGATGACTATAATAGCATCCTTCGGTGGAAACACCCCAAATGTCTATCGACTGGATAGACATCAACTATCTATCAACTGTTTATCAAAATGGATAGACAAAAGGTCGTATAACCATACAATGGAATGCTAATACTCTTATCTCAGACTACTTTTCCCAGCACAAAGGTCGATGACCAGGCACACTGCGTAGAGCTCTGCCTACCAGGAGGATCATATCACGAGTGGAGCTGCAGAGGGACAGCAGACCATTCCTGGCTAACAGAACAAACCAAGGCACTCACTCACAAACAGCCCAGTGTTTCCCTGCTCGCGTTAGCTGGTCAGATGGAACTCTCCAGGAAGCCTCAGGTCTGAGCTGAGGGAGAGGTGTCGGTACAGCAGAGGTGGGTGGCAAGGGGATTTGGGACACCCCACAGTGTAAATTATTTGAGCTCTGCAGTTGTATCTGGGCCCAATTCCAAATGTACCAGTTCCATCACGTGTTGGATCTCCACTGTGCCTCTCAAGCTTGTGACTCGGTGGATGTGACAGGACTCGATTTATAAGGTCAGATCCAGGCTCATAGTCACCTGATGCCCCGTGGTCTGGCATTCAGTTTCTACCAGGGCTCAATGGCATAGCAGGGACTGTTGTTTAGATGATGGCTACCTCTCTGCTGCAGGTAGCAGAACCTTAGGGTATGTGCTACTTTCCTAAAAGAGCTTGCCAGAGATTCCATGCAGCACCTTTATCCACCACGGATACCTCGAGCCCCACTGGCTCTACTGGATTATATGACCCCAGGGACGGGATGCTTTTGCCACAGCCTGGACCTGCCAAGAGCCCTCTGTTCCTCTAGGTGCAACTCAAAACCCGCAGCCTGCCCATCCATCTGACAAATGGGATTGCAGAATATTCCCGACCATGGCATGTGCTTGGGAGACCTTATGAGTAATATGCCCCCTTTTTAGTGCTAGGAGGCACAGGGCACAATAGTTCCTCCTTTACCTGGTGGAGACATTCCAGTATACTCCAGACTGTGGGACACCTGAAAACTCCTGGTGTGGTAGGCTCCCTGAATTGTGTAGGATTTCTTTCTTACCCTCTGGCATTCAGGTATCTTACCAGGGCTTCCAGAATACTTAACCAGATCTGGTTAGCGTGATTTCATCAATGTAGTGGGCCAACATGAAGTTCTGTAGAAAATCAAGATGATCAAAGTCCCCTTGGACTATATTGTGACAGAGAGTAGGAGAGTTAATCCAGCTCTGGGCAAGACCAGTGGGTGTGTACTGCTCTCTGTCTTACGTAAATGCAAACTGCTGTTGACCTGCTTTCCTAACGGAGATTATTTTATTTCATTTTTAATTTTTTATTATTATTTTTTTTAGAAATGAAGTCTCACTCTGTCATCCAGGCTGGAGTACAGTGGTGTAATCACAGCTCACTGTAACCTTGAATTCGTGGGCTCAAATGATCCTTCCACCTCAGCCTCCCAAAGCGCTGTGATTACAGGCATGAGCCACCATGCCCGGCCCTAATGGAGATTAAAAATAATACATTCCCCAGCTCAACAGATGCAGACCAAGTACCATATGCTATGTTGATCTGTTCAGTAAAGATACCAAATCTGGCACAACAGCTGGGATTGGGACTACTACTTGTTTAAATTTATGGTGATCTACCATCATTTGCCTTGATCCATCTGATTTTTGGGTACTTAAAAATGGTAGAAATCTCTGCTATTCCACCCATGATGCAGTTTTACTTATAATTTACTATCTTGGTTGGGGAGGGTAGTTTAAGGGGCTTGCATCTGGCCTTTCGTACCGCAATGACTCTTACCCCACAGGCCAGGCAACCAGCTACCAATTATAGTCATCTCAATTATGCAATCAGGGACTGGGAAAGTGTACTTGGACCAGGGCTGCATGTAATTCCAGGTCTCTATATACCTCTTCCCTAAGCATGGGAGCCATGATGACATTTTGGCCCCCCATGGTATCAATGTCAACTCAGACCATATTTCCAATAGCTTTTAAAAGATCTAGATAGCTGGGCACAGTCGCTCATGCCTATAATCCTAGCACCTTGGGAGGCTGAGGCAGGAGGATTGCTTGAAGGCCAGGAGTTTGAGACCAGCCTGAGCAAGAATGAGACCCCACCTCAACAAAAAATAGAAAAATTACTCAGGCATTGTGGCATGTGCCCATAGTCCCAGTTATTTGGGAGGCTGAGGCAGGAGGATCGCTTGGGCCCAGGGGTTTGAGGTTGCAGTGAGCTATGATGACACCACTGCACTCTAGCCCGAGCAGCAGAGCGAGACTCTGTCTAAAAAAAAAAAAAAAAAAATCTGGACAGTCCCCTGCTCTCATTCCACAATTACTGTGGTAAATAACTATAGGTCCCTCTGGGGTTAGGACTGAGGAAACACCTACTGCATACACTTGATGTGACATTGCAGGGTCCTTCTTCAAGGGGGCACAGCCCCTTCAGTCAAGTACTCTAAAAGCTGGCTCAAGTCTGGAAAACAGTGAGAGAGCATGATATTTTTCCATTGCAATCAATCTTCTGCTCATCCTCTCTTCACCAATTTGGATCATAAAAGTTAAGCCACAGCCTCATTGGCCATCCACTTATGTCACCCCTAGAAACACCATTGTTTATTACCCATTGCTCTGGAGCCCTGTGGGTTAGGGCCCTGGACTTCCTTCTGGCCTTGTTGTTCATCATGGTAATTACATCCACATTGTCTCTGACAGATAAGTGCTGCTCTTGGCCTGTGCTATTCCAGAATCCTATCATCTCATTGACACTAGGAACTCCAGTTCCACAGAATGTCTCTTGCCATCAACCCTGGCCCACAGAGGACAGCCACCACTGAGCCTCCTCCCTAGCGTAGTCCTCATTATTTTAATGAAAGAAATGTCTTCGGGCTGTCTCAGAGAACACAGTCAGCTGCAGGGTTCTCTGGAATTATCTAATAACTCCATTCTAACCTGCTCACCTTTCTGAGGATTTTGACCTTCCTCCTCCTCATAGCTCTGCTAAGGCCTCTCCCTGTTATTTCCTATAGACCATTGTTGGTTCCAGACTTCAAAGAGCCTTTCCATATTAGGACCAGCTCCACACATCCTTCCCACGATGTTAAATCCAAAGCCATAGGTGTGTCTCCATAGCATCAAATCTTCCATATCCAGCCTTCTTTTCCAACCTCCTTGATCCAGCAGTTTCGGGATCCATTACCACGTGTTCTCCCACACGTTAGTCAGGTTCAGCAGCTCTGTTGGAGAGTGTTCCCTGTTATTTCATGGCAAGAACACAACTTCCTGATTCAGCCATGCCGAGACTGACCCTCGTTATCAATCTAGAAGCAAGGCGGGATGACAACGGGAGGCTGCCATCCTAACAAGTGGAAGTGGAGCAGGGAGGGGCACACCTGTTGGCTCGGAGAGTTCCAGGTTCTTGAAGGCATCCACCCAAATATCCCATGCATCAGGGTCTTGATCTCACCTGACTAGGGCCCTGATTTTGGCCCAGGAGACTTGTTAGAGCTGTGACTTCATCTTCCTTTGTGACTCCACCACTTCTGCAATCAAATCTTGGCCTGATTTTTAGCACAATCTGTCCTTTAGCTGCAGGAGATGTGGGTCACTTTAAACATTGCCATGCAGGCCCTGTGGCCTTCACAGTGTATCCAGACTGGATAGTAGGCTGACATGAGCTTGCTATTTGGGGTTTTTAGGGCGGTTAGCAATAGCCAACCAACTCTGCCATCTGTATAATTGCCATTGCCACCATCTCTTTCGAGTGCTAGTGCTATTGAATGAGCATTGCATCCCCTTCCACTTGTATCCCATCCCAACCTACAGGTGAGAGTTTTATTAAATGCGATTCTGCAGCATGAGAGCTGGTATTACCACCCCCTTACTGCTGGCTGACATTTGGTTGGCAAATGATATAATTTCAGAATCCTTCTGAGGATCTGCTTCATGGGATCACTTTGGCACCAGTTTTCTTAGAATGAGAAAAGGATTTGAGTACAAGGGACTTACTTGGAAGGTGTTCCCAGACGGCACCAGTACAGAGACAGAGAAGAGAAACAAGGAAGGGAAAGGATCAACAAGGGCTGTATTAATGAGCAGGTTTCCACCGTGGACACCTGGGAGTCAACGCTTCTCCTCCCATCCATCGCTGGCTAAGAATCAGTTCCAGGGAGCTTCACCCCCCAGCACGTCTGCCCACCCATGCATGAGCCCAGGGAAAGCCGCGGGTAGAAAGGCCAGGTGTGTACAGTGGGATGCGTGGGTTTCTATGGTAATGACAGTGCTCATAGGATGTGGGTGTGTCACTAACATGTACACTACAGCAGGCTAGAAAAAGTCTGCACCTTCACCACCTACACAAAGGGAGATGTCAGAAAGCTTATCCTTCTTTGCTTGGGCAAAAAAAAATAATAATAATAATAATTAAAATATATATATATATCCTTTGAGAATTTGTAACCATAGATCTGTACCTGACATGGGCTTGTTGTTTGAATTTATACTCCTTGATGGTCCAGAAACCCAAACTAAGAAATTTTTTTTTCTTTTTTTTTTTTATTTCAGCATGTTATGGGGGTACAGATGATTAGGTTACATATGATGCCCTTACCATCCCTGCCCCCCAAGTCCGAGCTTCAAGTGTGACCATTCCCCCGGAGGTACGCATCTCACTCCAAACTAAGAAATCAATATAAAATTTGTCCCAGGTATCAGGCCACATGACACCCATGGGATGCTTAGAAGAAACACATGAAAAAATAAAAAATTTTCATGCAATTTAAAATACCCAACAAAAGGGGAGAATGATTTTGTATAAAGCCAAATGATATAACATATTGCAACCATTGAAATTATACTTAGAGCCAGGGGGTTGGGGGAGGGGAGAGTTGACCAACGGCTACAGGGTTTCGGTTTACAAGATGGAAAAGTTCTGGAGATCTGATTCACAACAACGTGAATATACTACTGAACTATACACTTAACAATGGTTAAGATGGTAAATTTTATGTTACATGCTTTTTACCACACTGGAAAAAAAAAAGATACAAAGAGTTCTTAATGGCAAGGAGAAATGCTCATGCTAGAATGCGAAAGAGAAAGCGGGACACAAAACTGTATGGACTGTCTTATCTGTGAAATATATATAGAAGCTACAGTGGTGGAAAAAGGTTTAAGAAAATATATTAAAATGCTAACAAAACTGATTGGTAGAATTATGGGAGATTAGTTTCATTTTCTTTTTTGAAAAAAAAGATCTCAGTAATGTATCACTTAGGATGCTTTCAGATGCAAGAAATGGAAAACCCAATTTGAACTGACTTGAAAAATAAAGGTGACTTATTAGCTCCCATAACTGAAAAGGCCAGAGGTAGACTGAGCTCCAGGCTGATTTGGTTCAGAGGTTTGGTTCAGCGACGCCGTCAGGGACCGGCTTCCTCCCTCTTCTTGCTCTGCTTCCCACGGCTCAGGCTTTCTCCCAAGGCTGGCTTCTTCACGTACCAGAATGGCTAAGGCAGTTCCAGGCTGCACATCAACATCCACGTGCTGCCCAGGGAGGGGACGCCCTCCCGCAGGATAAGAGGAAATTTCTTTCCCATAAACTCCAGACAGCTGACGGCTTGAGTATCCTTGGCCACACCATGTCACGCCTCCACGTCTGAATCATCCCCATCAATCTTAGCCCAAGCAGGGCCCACTCAAAACAGATGGGCTGTGATGGGGAGGGGCAGATGCCTGAAAAAAAGTCTAAGTATCATTAAGAAGGGGAGAGAAGGGAATGAACACTGACTGGGCAGGTAACAAATTAATATATTTAAGCATATTCCAGAATTTTAGAATAAACTTGTATTTCTTTGGGAAGTTCAGAAACTGTAAATGTAAAAATGCTCTTTTATACTCATAATAATATGTTCTTTATGCAGAAAAAGTAACAAACCTCTTTTACTAGATTTTTGTGTAGCAATGTATAGAACAAGGCCAGCATTCTGAAATCAGCTTTAACCTGACACTACAATTAAGGGTAATATTAAAAATATTTAATGAGCAGTATGACGCAGTTATCAATCAATCTGAGTGGGCACCCAAACAACAGGGAGTGTGTGTGTCACTGGCTGTTACATTGCATTGGTGACCTCAGCCACAATTACAGTCATTATTACTTAGCAGCCACCATTAGCCTGGAGTGTCACGTAAAACTGTCTTGCCCACCTCCAGCCAACAGGGCTGGGCACCCACTAGCCAGGGGCTCCTCACTCACAGCCACCCATCACTGTGCCAGTACAAGAGATCCCACCGCCAGACACACACAGCTTCAAGGCTGATCAGGACTGTCAACTGTCAAACACCAGTGGAAGCATGGCCTAAAAGAACAAAAATAAAATCCAGCAAAAGTCTCCCTGGTCCTCTGTTATATTTAGTGAAGAGACACAGCATTGGAATCAAGACAAACCAATGTCAAAATGAGGTCATTCATTTACAGCTGTGCCATCTTGGGCAAGCTACTCCAATCCATCTGGCCAAGCTTCAGTGTTCATATCTAATATGAGTAATACAAGAACTGCCTCCAAAATTGGTTATGAACATTCAGAGATAGTGTAAATAAAGTTTCTAACTCAGGCCTTGGCACACAGTGCAGAGTGAATCAATGACAAGCGTTTCTTACTACCATCTCAAGAGACTGGTTGAAAACCCCAGGAGCTTACAAACGCCCCTCTAGGAAAACGAGCGCTCTGATTTCTGCAGTAAGGAAATAGTCACTGATGTCTCCATAATTTTACCCTCATTTTGGGCTTGAACCATCCATTCATCCACACTGCCCCTGTCTCTATAAATATAATGGACTGACAGCCTCTAGGGCTAGTAACAGCTCTTCCTGAGCTGGAATTTCTGACAGCTCAACTTCCACAAGCTGTTCGTGAGTTATTTCAAGGGACATTTTGCTGTCAATCACTTACCCCTGAAGTGGACTGCACAGGCCTGCCATGCGCCCAGGATCATGAGGGGGTCAAGAAGAACATTTGCTTCTCAGAAACGAGCACACTCGTTCATGAAGGAAGCCAAGAAGAGGGTTGTGATGCTAAACAAAGAAAGGAAAGCAGTCTTTCCAAGAACTCCATGTATGTCAGGTGCTGTGCTGTCTCGCTGAATCCTCATAGGAACCCTAGGAGGAAGGTAATAGATTCCCATCTTGTGGGTGAAGAAACTAAAGCTCAAAGATGCTAAGTTGTCTCACCCTAGGTTTGAACCCGAGGTTCAAACCTAGGGTTCTTTGCCCACAAAGTTCTTCCAGTATTTCTCAGAGATGATGCTGTTGGTATTTTAGACAGGACGGTTTTTTATTGCTCAATGTTTAGCAACTTTGGTCCCTGAGCACTAAAGGTCAATAGCACACCTGGGTCATTGTTAACAACTAAAACTGCCTCCACACATTTTCAAACCTTCTCTTGTGGAGGGGTGGGACAGTATACCCCAAGCTTAGCACCGTGTATATAGATCTATAATAAATCTATTTGTAAGAGATGGAACAACATCTTATTTCAGAACAGGATTCTAGCAGAGAGTAAGAAGACAACAGGAGCTTTGCAGATGTGGCAATGAGTGATATCACCTACTGTGGAAACGCATTTGTGAATCTGAGTATGTGTGTTCTTATCCGGAGTTAATAATGCGCCTCTCTGCAGTGTGTACATGCAATGAATGTGCACATGTATGAGGTGTGCCCTTGAGTATGCGTGGAGAGCACAGGTCCAAGTTACTCGGGACCCCTACTTCTCTCTCTGCCCCCACATTCAATCAGTCTCTTCAGTCCTGTTGATTCCCCCTCCTAAATATATCTCACACCCATTTCTGCTTTCTATCCCTACTACGTGTTCTACAGCAAACCTCTTCATCTCTCACCTGGATCATTGCGCCAGCCCTATCTCTGGTTGTAGAAACCACCAATTCATTCTCCACACCTCTGCCAGCATGATCTTTCTAAAAGGCAAGTCAGGCAACGTCACCCTCTAGCTCAAAATTCCTCAGTCATTGCCATTACCTATAGCAGTCTTAGAAGCATAACCCTGTATCTAAATGAAATCTTCAAACAGAAGTGTAATTTGTAAAGCAGATAAATGCGGAACTGCTCTGTTGAATTATGTAGACTCCTTAGCAAGGCATACAACGTCTTTCATGATCTGTCTCCTACCTACCTCTACAGCAACATCTCTGGCTTGGTGGCTATGTTTCAGGGCTCTATAACCAAACTGCCTGCATTCAAATCCTTTGTCACTTACTAGCTGGGCAAATTTGAAACGTTGCTTTATCTCTCTGTGCCTGGGTTTCCTTGTGGATAAAATGGGACTAATAGTACTTATTGAGGTTCTTTTGAAGATTAGATTAGTTTATATTTATAATGCACTTAAAACAGCTCCTGACACATTGTAAGCACTCAATAAATGTTAACTCACATGACCTCCCTCATACCTCACTCCAAGTTACCCTAAATTTCTACAAGTTCCCTGAAATATTATGCTACTCAACCCTCCATTACGTTGCACTCTGCATGTATGCATGGGCAGGTGCATGGGGCTTGAGTGTGAGACCTTGAGTCATGAGGTTACTTTAGAAAGAAAGGATACTTATTGCAGGGACATATGTGGACCAGATCTGGCTGTCCAAAAAGCCATCCAGCAGATCATCCAGACAGAAAATCAACAAGAAAAACACTGGACTTAGACTGCACTTAGACCAAATTGACTTAAAGTTGATTATCAAACATTTCATCCAATAGCTGCAGAATACACATTCTTTTCATTAGCACCTGGAAAATTCTTTATGATAGACCACATGTTAGGCCACAAAACGAGTCTCAACAAATTTAAAAGAATTGAAATCATATCAAGTTCTTTTCTGACCACAATGGAATACAACCAGAGATCAACAACAAGAGGAACTTTCAAAATTGTACAAATACATGAAAATTAAACAACATGACCAAGGGGTCAATAAAGATATTAAGAAGGAAATTTTAAAATTTCTTGAAACGAATGAAAAGAGAAGTACAGTATATTAAAATCTATGCAATACAGCAAAAGCAGTATTAAGAGGGAAGTTTATAACAATAAATACCTACATCAAATAGGTAGAAAGACTTCAAATAAACAATCTAACAATGCTTCTCAAGGAACTAGAAAAGCAAGAATTAGTCAAACCCACAAAGAGTAGAAGGAAGGAAATAATAAATATCAGAGAAGAAATAAATAATATTGAGACTAAAAAAATAGATCAATGAAATGAAGTGTTGGTTTTCTGAAAAGGTAAACAAAATTGATAAACTATTACCTAGACCAATCAAGAAAAGAAAAAGACCCAAATAAATAAAATTATAAATGAAAAAGGAGACATTACAATGGATAGCACAGAAATACAAAGGATCATTAGAGACTATTACAAACAACTATATGCCAACAAATTATTAATAGAAAACCTAGCAGAAATGGATACATTCCTAGACACATACAACCTAAAAGGATTGAGCCAAAAAAGAAATAGAAAACCTGAACAGACCAATTAGAAGTGATGAGATTAAATTCATAATAAAAAGTCTCCCATCAAAGAAAAGTCCAATCCTAGCTCTCTGGGAGGCTGAGGTGGGTGGATTGTTTGAGCTCAGGAGTTCGAAACCAGCCTGAGCAAGAGTGAGACCCTGTCTCTACTAAAAATAGAAAGAAATTATTTGGACAACTAAAAATACATAGAAAAAATTAGCCGGGCCTGGTGGCGCATGCCTGTAGTTCCAGCTACTCGGGAGGCTGACGCAGAAGGATTGCTTGACTCTAGCCTGGGCAACGCAGTGAGACTCTGTCTCAAAAAAAAAAAAAAAGGGAAAAGCCCAAGACCTAATGGCTTCACTGCTGAATTCTACCAAACATTTAAAGAACTAATACCAAGTCTACTCAAACTCTTTTAGAAAATTGAAGAGGAAAGAATTAATTCTTCCAAACTCATTCTATCAGGGCAGCATTATCCTGATATCAAAACCAGCAAGAACACAACAAGAACAAAAAAGAAAACTATAGGCCAATATCTCTGATGAACGTAGGTGCAAAAATCCTCAAAAAAGCCAAGCACGGTGGCATGTGTCTATAATCCCAGCAACTTGGGAGGCTGAGGCAGGAGGATCAGTTGAGAGTAGGAGTTCAAGTTCAGCCTGGGCAACATAGTGAGACCCTATCTCTAACAACAAAAAAAGATCCTCAACAAAATACAGCCAAACTGAGTTCAGCAGCACATTAAAAATATTCATCACTATCAAATGGAATTTATCCCAGAGATGCAAGAATGTTTCAACATATGCAAATAAATAAACATGATACGTAGCAGCAACAGAATTAAGGATAAAATCCATATGATCATTGCTCACAGAAAAAGCATTTGATGAAATTTAACATCCCTTCATGATAAAAACTCTCAATGAATTAGATATAGAAGGAATGTATCTCAACACAATAGAAAGCCATATATGACAAATCCACACCCAATATCCTACTGAACAGGGAAAAGTTGAAAGCTTTTGCTCTAAGAACTGTAATAAGACAAGGATGCCCACTTTCACACTTTTATCCAACATAGTGCTGGAAGTCACAGCCGGAGGAATTAGGCAAGAGAAAGAAATAAGGGGCCTCCAAATTAGAAATAAGGAAGTGAAATTGTTCCTGCTTGCAGACAACATGATATTTTGTATAGAAACCCCTAAAAGCTCCACGAAAACACTCCTAGAATTGATAAATGAATTCATTAAAGTTGCAGGATAAAATAGTGACATACAAAAATTAATAGCATTTCCATATACCAACATTAAACTAGCAGGAAAAAAAGGCAATCTCATTTACAATAGCTACAAAAAAAATCTAGGAATAAATTTAACCAAGGAAGTGAAAGATCTCTACAAGGAAAATTATAAAACATTGATGGAAGAAATTAAAGAGGATATGAAAAAATGGAAAGACTTCCCATGTTCCTGGATTGGGAGAATTAATATTGTAAAAATGACTATACTACCAAAAGTGATCTACAGATTCAATGCAATCCCTTTCAAAATACCAACGATATTCATCATAGAAACAGGAAAAAAAATACTAAAATTCATATGGAACCACAAAATAGCCCAAATGGCCAAACCAATCCTAAGGAAAAACAAACAAATGAAATCCCACAAAGCTGGAGGTATCACACTACTAGACTTCAAAATATACTACGAAGCTATAATAACCAAAACTGGCATAAAAATATAGACCAATGGAACAGAATAGAGATCCTAGAAATAAATCCATGTATTTACAGTCAGCTGATTTTTGACAAAGGCACCAAGAACATTCACGAGGAAGGAACAGTCTCTTCAATAAATGATGCTGAGAAAACTGGATATCCATATGCAGAAAAATGAAACTAGATCCTATATTTCACCTTATAAAAAATCAACTCAAAATGGATTTAAAGACTTGAATGTAAAACCTGAAACTATGAGACTACTAGAAGAAAACATGGGGGAAACACTTCAGGACATTGGTCTACACAAAGATTTTATGAAGAAGACCTCAAAAACATAGACAACAGTAGCAACAATAGACAAATGGGATTATATCAAACTAAAAACCTTCTGCACAGCAAAGGAAACAACCAACAGAGTGAAAAGACAACTTTCAGAATGGGAAAAACTATTTGCAAACTATCCATCTGACAAGGAATTAATATCCAGAATATACAAGGAACTCAAACAACTCAACAACAAAAACCTCAAATAATCCATTTTAAAAAATGGGCAAAGGAGATGAATAGACATCTCTCAGAAGAAGACATACAAATGGCCAACAAGTATATAAAAAATCCTTGACATCACTATTATCAGAGAAATGCAAATCAAACCCATAATAAGAATGGTTATTATCAAAAAGACAAAAAAAAAAAGAAGAAAGCAAGAAAGCAAGAAAGAAAGGAAGAAAGGAAGAAAGAAAGAAAAAGAAATGCTTGCAAGGATGTGGAGAAAGGCGAACTCTTATACGCCTGTGGTGGGAATGTAAATTAGTAAAGCTATTGTGAAGAACTGCATGGAGGTTCCTCAAAAAATTAAAAATAGAGCTACCATATGATCCAACAATTCCACCACTGGAATATACCCAAAGAAAAGGAAATCAGTATGTGAAAGAGATATCTGTATTCCCGTATTTATTGCAGCACTATTTGCAAATGCTAAGATATGGAATCAACAGATGAATGGATAAAGAAAACATGGTTTATATACAATGGAATACTATTTAGCCACAAAAGGATAAAATTATATCATTCACAGCAACTTGGATTAGCTTGGAAGACATTATGTTAATAGAAATAAGCCAGGAACAGAAAGATAAATACCACATGTTCTCACTCATATGTGGAAGCTAAAAGAGTTGGTCACACAGAAGTAGAGATTAGAGAGTGGTTACTAGAGGCAGGAAAGGGTAGGGGGTGGGGAAAATGGGGAGAGGTGGTTAATGGATATGATAGTACACATGTATTGAAATATCACACTATACTCCGTAAGTATGTACAATTATTGTGTGTCAGTAAAAATTAATAAAGGGGGGAGAAAAAGCTGTTCATGATTCAAGGGGTCTCTAGGCACCAGATACTTTTACCCAGCTCTCTTCTTCTCTGTGAGTGCTGGCTTCATCGTCCTTCTACTCTGACTGGACAGTCCAATTTGTATTCCCATGATTCTTGGGAGAACTAGTCATATTGGCTAAAGTCAGCTTCCAATGCCTCATAATTGGGTAAAGCCCTTTGCGTCTGGCTACTTCACAGGACACTGCCTACCTGTGAGGAGGATACCTCTGGTCCAATCAGCCCCACCATCCTTCAAAGAGTGGCTTTGCTTCTCTTCCCCAAGCAGGCTGTCGTGGGTGAGGCAGTTGCAGCTGGAAGAGATACGGTGGCCATGCTGGTAGCACAACACCCTACAGCCTCTACCTGGAACGGTCTCCTTCTTAATTCTCTTCTTGGTAAACTTTTATTTACTTGCCAAATTTTGACTCAAGGACTACTTCCCCAGTCTCTCTTCCCTGACTCTCCCAGGCAGAGTCAGGCTCTGTCTTTACCCACCCAGGACCTAGGTACAACTTTCATTGGAAGACCTGTCTGTAATTCTCTCTTTTCACAGGAGTTTTTCAAGTATCACTAGCACCTGGCACACAGTAGGTGTTTAACAAAAATTATTTATTATGTAAATGGAAGAAATCTAGATATATATATTAATATATCTTCTATAAAAGAAGATAAATTTTCAGCCCATATTTTTTTTCCTTGCTGAAATTGTGCCTTTTCTTCGGAACTAAGATAAGTGAAAACAAGAAATAGAAAATTGGGAGAAATAGATTTTGTTTGTGTGACATTTTCAGACCCTCTCTTATCTCCTGGAGGCACAATTGCCTCTCACATGTCTGCTTTCTCTACTTTCTCCAGTTGGAATGTCCTTTGAAGGCACCTCGCACCCAACCACTTGTCTACCTGGTCAACTACTGTTCACCCTTGAATAGTCCCTCACATTTAGCTTCTCCGGGAACATTTCCTTGACTACCTCATCCTCAACCTAGAAAAGTCATTTCTCCTGCTCCGTGTTAAGTTTGAAGGGCGTGCTATAGCCACCTTCATTGTGTTTATCACATACAATGGAAATTTATTCCCTTACATATTTCACTTTTTGCCTAGAGAGGAGCTTGTTAAGAGCAAGGAGAGGGACTTACTCATCTCTATAGCTCCCATAGGCCTACCCAGTATTGTCTTGGGAATGAAGTAGATGCTCGATACATGTTCGTTGAGTGAATGAGTATAGAGTGAGTAGCTATTCCAAAATAGCAGAAAATCCCCAAACCCTTTAGCTTAGTCTATGAAATGTAATTTTCTTGCTGCAGACTTCCTTTTCTCATTGTATTTGGTTCAGACTGAAGCAACTTATTTTCCCTTTTCATAGTTTTCACAATTTCCCTGAGAGTATTTCAACTGCCTAATGGAAGTGAGGGAATCCAAAAATATTCACTAATGTGCCACTTGTAGATAATTGAGAACCACTGTAAATCTTTTCAAAGTCGTTTCTGTATGATTTCTTCATCCAAACAAGGTCACAGTACTCACATTTGGATAGAATGTGAAATTCCTCTGCCATCCCTGGCTTCTTCATGCTTCTCCCTCCTTTTCTACCTTTCTGCCATTTCTACGTCGGACAAATGTACATCATGCAAAATACCAAGATGTCTTTGCAAAGAACATTTTTCAGTGCAAAATAAAGCTTCTTCCCAATGCTCGTTAGCTCAAAAAACAGTTACTGCTCATGCCGTTCATAGAAATAAATTCCAGATGTAATAAGACATAAACATAAAGCCAAACTGTAACACTATGAAAGGAAAATAGTAAATATCATTATGAACTTGCACAAAAAGAAAGATTTCTTAAACAAGATGTAAAAATATCACAAACAATAAAAGGAAAAATAGATTTGATTACATTAAAAGTAAAAACTAAGTATCACAGGAAAAATTGGAAGACAAGTAAAACATCCGGAGAAACTATTCATAACATATTTAACAGAAAAAGGATTAGTACCTAGAATATATGAAGTATTTCTATAAATCAATAACAAAAAGACAAACAAATCCAAGAGAAAATGGACAAAGGATATAAATAAGCAAATCACATAAGAAGAAAATAAAAGAGGCAATGAGCTTATGAAGAAAGGCGTAATTTCATTTGTGGTCAAGAAGATGCATACCAAAAACATAAAATACTAAATTAAATTAAAATACTAAAACAATACAATACTATTAATAAAATTCAAATCGGACAACATTAATATTGAAGATAATGTGGAAAAATGGGAATTTTCAACAGTGTGGACAACAAGGTAAATTAGTGCAACCATATGGGAAAGTAACTTGGCTATTGTACTAAAATTGAAAATGCACACATTATGTAACTCAACAGTCCTACTTTTATACCCTACAGAATAACTCACACATGATGACGAGGAGATATATTAAAACACAAAGCAGGATTTTTTGTAATAGTGAAAAATCTTTTTGAATTTATCTTAGATTCCCTCCAAAAGAGTAGATCAAGACAGAGTTTTGCATGCATGTAATTTATTTATGAAAGTCATCCCAGGAGATAGAGGTGGGAGGCCTAGGAAGAGAGAAAGAAGAAAGCCAATCCAAAGATGAGTATCTGTTCTAACTGGTCACACTGTAGGCTACTCTAACGGGGCTTGATCTCATCAGAGATTCCTTTGAGAACTATATGGAAAACACCATGGAATGTTAGCCCCAAGGGTAGGAGATGAACTCATTTACCCATGTGCTCCCAGATTCCAGTGATCAAGGATTGCCCCGTGGGATGTTAACTCCCTCACATTTCCAGGTTGTACATAGGTCAGAATGACTGAGTAGGATCCCACTGGAGCTCTCAGACTGTTCTCATCTTTTCTCTGATGTGCTCTATCTCTTTGGCTTTTTGTTCTACTTTTTGGAGGAATTCCTCAATTTTATTTTCCAATTCTTCTGTTTTCTTTTATACTTGTCCAGCTTATCTTTAATTTTCTAAGAGCACTCTCTTTCCTCTAATTGCTTTTTTTTCATAGCAACCTGTTCTTGTTTTATAGATGTAATAGTTTCTTATGTCTCTCTGAGGATTTTAGTTATTTTTTTTCTTCTCCTCTCTAGGTATCTCTGTTCCCTGGGGTCATTTATCCTTTCTTCTTGTCTTTTTTTTATGGTGGAGATTTTTGTCAAAGATCTGATAATATTGTTGGTTTTTATTTAAGAGTGAGGCACTAAAAAGCCATTGAAATGATAATATTCCGGTTGGGCATTAGAATTGGTGAACTTTGCTTTAGGTAAGTTAGGAAGGTAGGAAGTTTGCTTCTACTTCTAGTGGCCCCCAAATGCCAGATAAAAGGGAGTTATTCCATTTCTCTATGGAAGAACCCTCTGCCTGGGGAGAGATGCCCTGACGCTGGCTGTTTTACACTCAAGTTTTGAGAGGATGTTCCATTTACAGAAATTCAGTTAACCCATCTGTTTCAGCCCCACATATCACTCCTGCCCTCTGGGGACACACGGCATCTCTGCCAGACATGGTAGCTTTCTTGTAGGCCATACCCTTCCCCTAATATGCTCCAGGCTGCAGCTTCCCTTGCCCTACTCGACCAGTTACCTTTCCTCCTGTAGTTTTTTTCTCTTCGGAAACGTGTTGAAATCTCTCCTCCACTTCGCTTTGCGATCATAGCTTTTGTTTTCCCCTAGGTGAGTTGATAGCTACATTTATTAATATGACAATACATTTGGTCTTTTAAGTTATTCCTTTGTTTTTACTACTTCTTTTTTTGATGTTTTACTATACTGATGTTTTACTTTTCTGGATGTGTGTGCTGTTTTTTTCTGATAATTGGGGTTTTAGTCTGATATTCTTGTAGTTGATAACTCTTTAACTATAATTTTATGTAATATAATTGACTCTAGCATATAGGTAGATATTAAAATCCAATCTGATAATTTATGTTTTAATAGGTGACTATAATCTATTCATGTTTTTGTGAATATGTAAATATATTTGAATATACTTAAAATATATTTGAATTTTTAGAACAAGACTATGCATGATTTCTGTTTACCATTGTTTCTTATTTCTTCTTTTTTTTGATAGATTTTTCTTTATCCCAATCTTCTTTTTCTAGTCTACTCATTTGGAAGCTAAAAATTGTACTTTTTTTTTTAGTAGTTTATATAATTTTTTGATATATGCACACTTAACTCCTCACTTTTCTAACAAAACCAAGCTATTAAATATTTTAATCCTACCTTTGAACATTGTCATAATTTAACTACTCATTGAATACTTCTCTCCCTTCATCTTATTACTTCCTTAAAATTTCTATTTTACATTTTTAACATAAAAGGTTTTTTTAAATGTTCAATAGTTAATTTTCTCTACATTTGAAATGATTTTCTTTGCTGTTATTAAATATATCCTCTAATAATTATTTTAATGAGTATCCTGAAATATAAATTCTCTTAGTTGTTACACTGAAAATTTATTGTTTAAAATTTTTTTTTTAATGAGATGAGGTCTCACTATGTTGCCCAGGCTAGTTTTGAACTCCTGGGTTCAAGCTATCCTCCTGCCTCAACCTCCCAAGTAGCGAGGACCACTGGCTTGTCCCACTGCATCCAGCAATTGTTTAAATTTTTAAATGAATAATGTTTTAATTGGAGTATAATATATATAAAAGTACAAAAATTATATACAATTGATTCTCATTATTTGTGGAAGTTGTGTTCTATAAAATCACCGAGAACACTGAATCAGTGAATTCTGAACCATTGTGGAATTAGGCTCCTGCAAGCCTCTGGTAACAAGAGTTTCATCAACCAATCAATACACAGTCTTGTTTTGTGTGCGTTTCCGTTTAAAGACACCTTATTTAATATACATGGTTGATTCATTAACATCAAACTTACTGCCAAGAGCACTATAACTCAGACCTGAGTGAAGCTTATCTAATACATGTATTTTCTCCTTAAGGCACAGCACAGTCTTGCACTTACACTAGATAACACTTCAGCACTATGCTTGTGGGCCACTTTAAACAGTGAAATCACATGAAAAAGCACAAAACAGCAAACAATGTGGCACTAAGTAGACTGCAAAAGGACACATATTTACAGTATGAGAACTGAAACAGGTAGGCAGAGAGCTGCCTTATCTGACCTCAGCTGGGAACATGTGCATCTGATGACTTCAATTTTTCCCCCTAGTGTGTATGTCTGTAAATGACCACAAATCTCAGTGAGTGTGGATTTCGGGGTTACAAATAGATTTCACTGAGTAGGTAAATTTGCAAATACAGAATCAGGGAATAATGAGGACTGATTGTATGAACAGCACCATGTCTTTTCTCAAAGAGAAGGCACCCATGTAACAGGCACCCAAGTCACGAAATAACACATTTCCGGCATCATCTTAGGCTGTCTTCCAAGGGTAACGGCTATCCTGCTTCTGACACACAGATCAGTTTGCCTGTTTTTACACATCATATCGATGTGAGTATATATGTACTCTTGCGTCTGGCTTCTTTTGTTCAATATTACGTTATTCATCCATGTTGTTGCAGGTTGTAACAATATTAATCATTTTATAGCATTTTTGTCAGTCTGTTCTATACAATTAAGTTTTGTCAGAAGTGAGTTGGTATTCCTATTATTAATTTTGTCAACCATCTTTGCCAGAATTGTATTTCCTTGTGTGTTTAAGATTTTGATTTTGGGGGTCATTTTAAGTGGGAATCTTTCTACTTTTCTTCACCCTTCCTCTACTTTCTAGTAGCAGAGTGGTGTGCCACTGCCTTCTCCTAGGCCCCCAGGCCCCATTCCAGGACCGAGTCCGATAGAGGTGTTCATCTGCGCAACATTGGGGATATTCATCCCCAGAGCCTGCAGGAGGCTTGCTCAGGTCCTGCTCATGAGGCTGTGTCTGTCTACCTGCCTTCTTCAGTTCCTGTCTTCCTGAAAACAGTTATCCTGAGCAGCACGTTGTAGCCTTTTCAATCCCCTTTCAAAGCAGAAGCACCCCACTCCGGCTCCTGGCTTCCTGCAGAGAGCCTGAATCCATGCTGTGCCTTGTGTGAGCTGTTTGGTCCCTGATTCTCCGCTGGAGTTGTTCTCCCTGCCACTGCTGTCTGGGTCCAGACCTGGAGTACAGCATGCCCCTGGCTTCATCCTTGCTCTCTGCTGTAGATTTATGGCACCAGAGATGCTTGCCTTGTCTTTGATCCCAGCTATCTCTTTGGGTCATCTCTTCTATTTGACTTGTCGTTGTTATGCATTTGGAGATGGAAGAAGTTGTTGAGGAGTAAACTTAAATGTACTATGCTGCTTGGAAGCCTCTATTGCTTGCTTTATTAGACAATAAAAAACACATTTTTATCCTAAAATAAATAAAGCAATGTTCAAGAGTCCCCACTGAGGTGGAAACAACCCAAATGCCTACCAACTGATGAATGGATAAACAACATTGGTATATCTTTACAATAGGATATGATTCATCCATTAAAAAGAAGTAAAAAGACGGGTATATGCATACACAAAGAGTGCAATGCGCACCACCCGAAGGATGGACATATTTGAAACTCGGACTTAGGGGGGAGGGGGTGAAGGGCAACATATGTAACCAAAACATCTGTACCCCCATAATATGCTGAAATAAAA
>CAUYSK010056055.1:0-44582 GCA_963575035.1 Avahi laniger
AATTAATTTCTTTCTAATTTTAGTAGAGACGGGGTCTCGCTCTTGCTCAGGCTGGTCTCGAACTCCTGAGCTCAAACAATCCGCCCGCCTCGGCCTCCCAGAGTGCTAGGATTACAGGCGTGAGCCACCGCGCCCGGCCCCTGGCCTGGTACTTTTTAAAAAGTGATTAATTTTTATTATTTTTATTTTTTACTTTTATTTACTTTCTTTTATTTATTTTTTACATTTATAACTTGTTTTTCACTTTTATTTGGTTTTTATTTGCTATTAATTAATATATTATATAATTAATATTAATACATTATATAATATATAATTAATATATTATATAATCAAATAATATATATACACACAGGATCTCACTCTGCCACCCAGGCTGAAGCACAGCAGTCCAATCATAACTTACTGTAACCTCAAATTCCCAGCTCAAGGGATCTTCCTACCTCAGCCTCCCGAGTAGCTGGGCCTACAGGGGTGTGTCACCATATCCAGCTAATTTTTTAGTTTTCTTGTAGAGCTGGGGTCTTGCTGTGTTTCCCAGCTGGTCTTGAATTCCTGGACTCAAGTGATTCTCCCACCTCGGCCTCCCAAAGTGCTAAGGTTAGTGGCCTGAGCCACCACGCCTGGTCCTGGGCTAACACTTTCGAGCTGTATGACCTTGGGTAAGCCACTGACCACTCTGTGCCTCCATTTCCCCCCCGTAACACGCAGGAACAAATGGTCCTATCCTGAAGGGTTTTAGTATGATGAGAAGGCTGGGGTCGGCCTGGCCTGGATCTGCTACTTAAGTGTTGGCATTATCATTACCCCCATGTGCACGTAACACATACATACGGGCTCAGAGACACAAACACACATGCCACTGACACACAGGCTCACTCATACACGTGCCCACCCTGCCTGCTTGCCCCCCTCACCTGAAATGGGCTCCATGGATAGCCTGGACGCACTGGTCACTGGCTTCACCAGGGCCACAGCATCTCTGGACACCTGTCCCATCCCAAAGAGAGTGCTCGCAGGGCAAAAGCAGGCCCTGAGGAGGGGGCAGTGGCAGGGCCACGGCATGCAGGGGTAGCTAGTTTCTGAGGCTCCCCCGGCCCCCTCCTCTGTCTCAATTCCCCCTGGGCCCAGCCCTACTCTGCGCCCTCACCTGGGTGCCAGGCGCTGCTGCCCGGTGAGCCATCTGCCCCTTCAGGATCATCAGGGCCTCCTCGTGGGGGTCCGGCCGCTTCATGAACACCTTCCCGCCGTCCTTCCTGGTAGGCATTGGCGTACCATGGTGGGTGAGATGCTGAGTTCCCCTCTGCCCTCCCACATTCCTACAGTAGGGAACTTCTCCCACCTGCCATCATTTTAAATGGGCACCCAGAGAGGAGCAGAGACCAGCCTGAGGTCCCACAGCAGTCGGGCCTCCCTTCGCCCCAGGGGCTCATCTGCACCCCCGGCATGAACCAACCCACTCCCTAAAGGCAGGTGGGCATGGCATGGTTGAGTCCAGTGGGCAGGTGCACTGACGGGGGACACTTGGGCACAGTGGTGAGGCCACCGTCTGTCAGGCTAGCGGGCTGGGGTGAGGCAGCACTGACCTGAGGGCCTCGGGCCGGCCTCCCCGGGGCGGCTGCTGGTACTGCCTGACAATGTTCTTGATCTGCTGCGTGGGCTGTGGGAAGTGCTCCGAGTTGAGTGTCGAGTACCGGACCAGTTCTGTAGGTGGCAAAGCTGTGGCGAGGGGGCAGCAGGGGACAGGGTGAGGCCACAGGGGACATAACCACACCCCCAGTCCTATCTGGGAAGTCCCTCCAGGCTGGGAGAGAGCACTCACTGATTTCTGGAGAAGCCCGGTCCTGAGCTAGAACAGGGGCAGCCACGGGCTTGGTGGGGTGCCTTGGGGCCTTGGCCAGCGGGGCTGGGGCCAAGGGCTTTGCACTGGCGCGCAGGAGCACAGGTTTGGCGGGGGGACCGGTACCTACAGACTTCGGCCATGCCTCCGGTGCTAGAGGTTTCTGCAGAGAGCAGGACATGGGGTGGGCTTCCTGGGACATACCAGCCGGCTGTCAGGCACCCCTTCTCTGTCCAAGATGGGCTGGGGGGCTTCTGGGCTCAGAGAGGCACAAAGATGCCCTGGAGCAGCAAAACATTCCTCTTCACAGCTTGTGTCTCTAGGCAACCCCCTCACCCAGGATGGGCCAGGCTCACCTCTGGGGGCAAGGATCTCAGGGCAGGACTCAGGGGCTGCTGCTGGAGCGCCATGGCCTGCAGGGTCATTTCCCGGGCCTGGGGAGAGGCGGCAGTGGTGACCACGCAGGTCCCTTCTCTGTCTCCCACCAGTCCCCCTCTCACTCACCAGTAGCACGGCCTGTTTGTGGATGAAGGCTTGCTGCAGGGCCAACGTGGAGGCGTCCAGGCCTGGGACTAAGGATGCGGGGAGAGGGCACAGGTGGGCGTGGGAGCTGGAGGGAAGCGGGATTCCCTACGATGCCCGCCCGGCCTCTCACCCCCACCATGCCGATGGCTGCCTCCGCTCTAGCACATGAAATTGCCCGAGGACCAGTGAGTGGCCCATGCCCTGCCCAACCCCAGAACCACATTGGGGGAGGCACTGACTTGGCTTTGGCTCTGGGGGTCTCCTGGAGGTGTCTTCAGTACTGCTACTGCTGCCTCCGCCAGGCTGGCCTCCCCCTTTCATGCGGTAGGCAATGGCTGTTGGCTTCTCCAGGTCCTAGGGGCAGCAGGTGGCTCGAGTGACTGCCTCAATGCTACACTCCCAAGGTTCCATGGCAACAGGCACCTGACACCAGCCACTTCCTCCACCCCAGCGGGGGGGGGTCTCCTGCTGGCCAGGTTTCTCTCTGTGCCCAGCCTTTACCTGTGCTCATCCCAATCAGTCCCTCTACAGCCAGGTGAGCTCCCAACTCACCCCCTTCCACAGAGGAGTAAACTGAGGCTCCAAGAGGGGCTGTTCCCTGCTCAGGGATGCATATCATGCCAGGGGCCACAGAAGGGTGCTGGAGAGGCCCCAGAGTGAGCAGGGGTACCTGAGGGGTGTCTCGTGAGATCTGGGGCCAGAGTACTCAGGAAATGAGGTCAGTCACTCCCACCCAGATAGAGAGATCTTAGAGGCCCTTGGGGGCTGGCGCCCACCAGAGGTCATGACAGGGCCCTGCACTTCTTAGCTGCAGGTCCTCCTGGAGCCAGCCAGGAGCACCTCTACCTGTGAGGAGACCTTCATTCTTTGCCCAGCCCCCAGCAGAGACCCAGATAGGACATGCCACCCATGGCTCTGGCTTTGAGAGGCTCCATGTCACCATGTGCATGTGTGTGACCTGGGGAGACACGCTGTGCCTGCTGTCTGCAAATACCCCGCCGCGTCCCTACCGCATCCCCACAGGACAGCACAGGGCCGAAGAGGCTATCCAGGTAGCAGTCCAGCCCCTTGTGGGGCACAGCAGGCTCTCCAAGGCTGTCCAAGTCTGGGCGGAGACAAGAAAATCAAGTTCTTTTCTTCTGCTGATCTCCATCCCCCAAGGGCCCCCCCCAAGGCTCCCTCCCCACCAGAGACAGTGGCCATTGCTGGTTGACCTTGGTGGGATGCTGTCCCTCTCTGGGTCTCAGTCTCCCCATCTTTGCCATCCTCACTGTGGCTGCAGTACCCATCAGAGTCAGGCACTGTGGGCATGTGCCCCTGGGGCTGGGGCCTAGTGGGAGTGTCTTCATCCGAGTCCCAGCTGTTCCCAAACACCCTGTGAGGAACGGGAACAAGGAGCAGCTGACCCTTGGAGAGATCCACAGCCCTCCCAGAAATCCCCAAGTCTCCTCTGCACCTTGGAACTGGGGGACTTTTTCCCTTTAAAAGGCAGGATCTTTTGGTGAGCTCTACCTCCTTAAGAATCCCGAAGCTTATGTTCAGAACTCAGCCTCTCCCAGCAACTGGAGGATGGGTGCACCTTCTGTCTGGGAGAGGCTATCCATGTGAGGGGGCCCCAGGCTGCTACCTACACTCTGGGGCCTCCCCTGCTGGCTACAGGCCCCTCTGCGCCGACAACGAAGTAGGATTTCTGTCGAGGGAAGTCCCTGAGGAGCTCCAAGTCTGACACCAGGTCCAGCACGTAGTCATGGCCGGCCAGCTCTGCCCACTGGACCCCATTCTTCATGGCCACCGTCCAGCCCCGCCAGCTGTCTGCCAGCCCCCTGATGACAGCATGCAGAGGGATGGAAATGAGGGACAGAGCCATCAGACACTGCCTAGGGGAGACCCTGGGATGTGAGCTAGACCCCAAGCATAACCAAGGTGGACCCTCTGGGACCTCAGGGGATTCGGCCTCCTGCCCCTCCCTTCCTCCCCAGGTGCACAAGAATATGATGGGTGGGGCATCCTAGGAGCCAACCTGTGCCTCAGAATGTCTCCAGCCAACTCTTCCCCCGTGCTCCAGGAGTGGACTGGGCATGAGAACTGGTCACCTGCGGCACAGCGGTGCTGGGCTCAGTCTGGGGCATCTGCAGTCCAGCCTGGCTGTGCTTCCCTGCCTGCCTCCTCCACTCAGGTGTCCTGACTCTTGTCCTGGGCCCCCGTATCAACATTCTCACCCCAGGCAGGTCCAGCCCCCACACGCTGACTTTGTGCAGAGGTACATCCAAGCAGGCCCTTCCCCAGCTCTAGAACCTCCCATGGCTTCTGCCAACCCCAGGGCTTACTGGGCCCTGCCGACTCCAGCTGCCCTTCCGTGAGGGTGGCAGGGTAAGGCACTTACCACTGAAGCAGCCCACATCCAGCACCATGCTGGCCTTCTCATGGGTCGCTGTCCACTCGAGCTGGGTCGGGGGGAAGGTACGGGCAGCCCCCGCGCCCTGCAGATGGGCCCGGCCCATGGCCTGCATGAGGCGATGCTGACACACAGCCTGGAAGCCATTCCGTCCATAATCAGACACAAACCTGACAGGTAGGAGTTGGAGCTAGGACCAAGAGGGATCTGAGGCTAGGGAGGGGTGGGGGTGGTATAGGGAATTCTGAGGTTAGTCTGAGAAAGGCTCAGCCTAGTCCAGAGATCTAAGTGGAGTTGGAAAAGGCCCCAGGCTAGTTCAGAACAGTCCCACGCTATGGTCCAGAGCTCTGGAACAACACTGAAGGGGTCTCAGGCTAGCCCAGAGTTCTGAGGCTAGCCTAGAAAAGATTTCAGGCTTGCCCAGAATTCCGCGGCTAAACTGAAAGGGTACCAGGCTTGCCCAGAAGTATCTTAGGCCGGTACAGAGGTCCGAGGACAGGCGAAAGAGGTTCCAGCTTGTTGGAGCAAAATGTAATTGACAGGGTTGGGTCTGCCGCTGGGTACGGGCAGGAACATGACTCAGAGGACTCTGCCTCATTCGTTCCCTGACAGGCCAGGGTGGTCATCTGCCCTCTCGCAGCCTCTCCTCCAGGTTCTCAACCACAGCAGAGATGGCTGTGAGAGTTCCACTACATCCAGGCCCTCCTAGGGACAGGCACTCCTCACGCCACCCTGTTCCCCACCCCACTGCTAGGCCTGGCCAGGAGGGCAGAGGTGCAGCCCCACTGTAGCTGGCAGAGGGAACCTAGTGTCAGGATGCCATGGCGGCTGTGGGGTCACAAGACTGGCCAGTGACGCCCAGCTACTGCACACTGGTCTGAGTGAGGCTCCGTATGCTCTGAGGCTCACAGCCACTCTGTTAGGTGGGTCCTGTTACCATCCTCGATTTATAGGGGAGAAGTAAGTTCTGACAGGGGCAATGACTTGCTCCAGGCCACACAGCAGGTAAGTATTACAGCTGGGATTCACACCCAGGGCCAGCCGGAGCTCCTTCCCCTATAAATCATCCTTCCTACCCAGCAGGGTGACATCACTGTGATAGTTATGCCCACATAGCACTTACCATCTGCCTGCCTGTTGCAAGCACTTCACATGTACTTATATATTTCAACCTCACTATAGCCTACGAAGTCGATATTATTATCCCCATTTTACAGATGAGGAAACGGAGGCCCAGAAGGGTTAAGTAATTTGCTTAAGGTCACACAGTTCATATGTGGCTGAGCTGGGATTTGAACCCAGACTGCCTGAATCCAGCATCCATGTTCCTAACCTGCGGATTATACTCATTATACTCCCATTATACTCCCATGCAGTGAGAGATCAATACTTTTTTTCAAATTCCCCACACCCTGGCCTTGACCTCCTCTGAGTTCTGGAAATCCTTCATCCAGTCTGACCCAACTCCGACTCCGGCAGTGTGCCTGCCCTTCTTTCTTGCCCCGAGCCCAGTGGAGACACACAGCAGCACTGGCAGCCTCCTGGTCCGAGCTTCTGAGCACAGAGACCTCGCTCCTCGCCTGACCTTTAAGATTCCCGCCTCGGGCCCTACTGCCAAGGCCACCATCATCCCTCATGCCCCAGCCCCTACGTGGCCCCACTCACTTGAGGAGGTACTTGCTGAAGCGCGAGGAAGGCGCAAAGCCGCTGAGGCAGGTGGCCAGCAGCAGCCAGCCGCGCTCGGCGTTGTGGGCGTTGGGATTGCGCCACACCTGGTTGGCCAGCTGTGCCAGGATCTCGTCCCGCAGCTCAGGCACTGCCAGCCCCTTCTGCACAATGTAGTTCCCGAAGACAGTCTCCTGGGCACCATGCAGGTGGGGGTCGCCCATGAAACGTAGGATCTGGGCCACAAACAGACTCTCCTGGGCCTCCCGGAAAGTTGCTCCTATCAGTTCCACCCAACACGCATCCCTCTCGTGTCCCTTGCATGTGTCCCCCTGCCTGTGTAAAGGCCCCTCATGTTACAACGTAACTGCCGTATTCTACACCAAACGACCAGGCAGTTCACCCCGACTCTGGGAAAAAAGACCACAAGTACATGCTGACTTTCTCTCCTGCTCATGAACCTTCCATGGCTCCCCACATAGCCCCAGCCTCCTCCCTGCGCCCCTGGCCTCCAGCCAGCCCCTCACCTCCTACTCTACCTAGACCCCAGAGGGTTCTTTCTGACATTTAAATATGACCACGTCCTTCTCATGGAAGCCGAGGCTCCCTGGGTCCCTTGGGATGAAATCCGAACTCTGGGTCTGCAATCAAGGCCTTGCTGACCACTCTCACCCTTGCCTTCCTCTGCGCCCTACCACCCAATTTCCTCTTCTCTCTGTGCCTTCTCCACCCTCTCTGCCTGGCAAATTTCCCTCCAGCTCAAATGCACCCTCCTCCAGGAAGCCCTCTCTGATGTGGCTCAGGGGTGAATTAGTGGCCTCACTGGACTCCCTAGCCTTGCTGATTCCCTCCATCCATGCTAGTGGCCACTGGCCAGGTCTGCTCTGCCACCCTCCTCAGCCTGGGAAGTTGCTGAAGAGAGGACCTAGGTCTCTTCTTGGTGTCCTTGGGAGACTCCAGAGAGGCCCCAAGGCAGCCTTTTTGCCAGAGAGATGGCTGGGAGAAGAAAGGTTGCCTGTCCCCAGAGTGGAGGTCAGATTCCCCCATCGACATGGAAGTATCTGCTCTAAGGAAGAGGCGGGGGCTCCTGGGGGAGGCTTGGGGAGGGCAGCACTGGGGCCTCATGCCTGGCCTCGTGGGCAGGGACCACGAAGTGGAAGGTGGGCTGCGGCAGAGCCCATACCAGCTTAAAGACGCTCACGGCTTCTGCGTGCTGCTCGGCGGGCAGCTGCGTGAGGGGTGTCCTCAGGGGCACTGTCAGCATCCCAAAGGCAGGTTCCTGGGGGAACAGGGCAGGCACATGAGGACACAGAGCCAGGACTGACGAGCACATCTGGGTCCACTGCCCTGTGCCAGGTGGGGGCTCCAGAGCCTGTGGGCCTGTCTCCACTATATGCCTGGGGAAACTGAGGTCAGTGAGGGGCCACACTAGCCCTCAGCAAGTCAGTGGTAGGGACAAGATGAGCCCCTGATCTGGGCCTTTCCTGGAGGGCAGGGAATTAGAGCAAGGCTGACATGCTGTGGCTCCGCCAGAGGTTCAATTTCTGAGACGCTTCCAGACTGGCTGGGAAACAGCCCCACTCGAGCCACTGAGGGCCTCCCCCGCTGCCTGGCCTCCCGGGAGCGGTCCAGATCCCCCACAGTCCGGCAACTGAAGCTCACACCCAACAGCATGGGGCCCAGCCAGGAGCCAGCACAGTGTCAGCTCTAACTGGCCAGGGCCCACTGGCCGGGCATCTTGGGCCTGTGCCAGTCCTTACCTTGAAGTGGCACCGGACAAACTTGGCCATGGGGAAGTTGTTGATATCCAGGGGCAGCGTTACACGGGGCTCGGCCTGGAGCCGGGGACTCCGCACAGGAGCCACCCTGGGTGCCTGGTTCTGCCTGAAGCCTGTGGGGAGAGGAGGGCTTATGGTGTCTTCTCCCTTGTCCCCCCGTGCCCTCCCTCTGCCCAGTGCTCACCCACCTGCCACTGCTTGCAAGAGCCCAGCCAGCTCAGCTGGTACCTCCAGGTGCCCCACGGCCACCACCTCCCGCTTGCTCAGCTCCTGCAGGAACACCGCACGGGGCAGGGACAGGCCTGCCACATCCCCACCTGCTGGCCTCCCTCCCTGGCCCTTCTGCCATCCGGACCCCCACACCCACCTGCTGCTCCCGCAGCCACGCTTCTTCCACCTGGCGCCGCCGCTCTGTCCTCAGCTGCAGGAGAGCAGATGGTCAAGGTGGGGAACGGCGGACAGCGGCCACAACAAGCCCAGGGCTGGGAAGCCACACGAGCAGCAAGAGGGCAACTTGCCTGACATCTGAAGGTGACTTCACAGATGGGGAAGAGGCGGCAGAGATGTGGCCAGAGAAACAGGGAGGAGACAGGAGAGAAAGCAAGAGCAAAGGGCAGAGGGAGAAAAACTGCGGGGAGCGAGAGAGGCACAGGAGGGTATCCGGGAAGTGGCGAGCACTGTGTGACGGGAAACCCTCCTCTCTAGCTCCGCAAAACTTTCAGTAGAGGCTGCATATTTCTTCAGTGCTTTAGGAATTGCATTTGGCTTTCTGGAGGCTAGTTTACGTGACAGTGGGCCAAGACTGGCGTGAAGGTAAGAACAAAACCATAGCCAGTAATGTTTAGGTCTCCAAATTCTAATCGCACCCAATTCCTGAAGACCCCACTGTGAACCCAGCACGGGGCCAAATCCTTCTCATGCAACATCTCACTTAACTTTCTCCAAAATCCTAAGGTGCAGATGGGGAAATTGAGGCTAGAGAGTTCCCAATGTTACAAAGCCAGTGAGTGGCAGAGGGCGGACTTGAACCGAACAGAATCTGAGGCCAAAAGTCTCCTCTGGGGTGCTAAGTGCCTCCTCCCCTTCTCTGCTGCTCTCTGGGCCTAGATGGGGCAGGGCTTGTACCTTGAGGTAGCGTTGGTGGCCCATGTATGCGTGCACCAGGGACCGGAACTTTACCAGACTCCTCCTCATCTGCTGATAGCGTTGCCTGGGGCAGGGAGACGGGGGTTAGGAATTGGGGCCCCAGGGTGACAGGGTGGATAAGGGGCAGGGATGCCCAGCCGGCCTGGCCTGGAGGCAGTGCCCACACTTCACTCTGGGGCCCTCTGGCACAAAGGGAAACTGGAGCTCAGACAGGGGCAGTGACTTGGTCAAGGTCACACAGCCAACTAAGTCAGCGGTCCCCAACCTTTTTGGCACCAGGGACCAGTTTCAGGAAAGACAATTTTTCCACAAACCAGGTGGGGGGGGTGCGAGTGAGGAGCGGCTGTAAATACAGATGAAGCTTTGCTTGCTCGCTCGCTCACTGCTCACCTCCTGCCGTGCGGCCCAGTTCCTAAAGGCCGTGGACCGGTACCGGTTGGGGAGTGCAGAACTAAGTGGCAGGGCCCAGATTATACTGCCTGACCATGCATTTCCCACGAGGTTATAGTCTCAAGGTCCCTGAGATGCAGGGTAGGGCCCCTCTCAGCCGGATTCATTCCCATCCACTAGTCACAAGGGCCTGGGGGTAGGTGGGAAGGGCATCCAAAATCAGAGACACAGAGAAACTGATCATCCTTCCTGCAGGGGCCCCCACCCTCAGCTTGCATGCCTCCAGGGACAGGAAGCTCACGACCTGAGGTCAGGCATGGCCTCTCCGAAGCCTGACCATGGGTCTCCAGGGAGTCTTGCCTTCTCTAGACCATACCTGGCAAGGTAGCCACGGGCCCGGCTTTGCAGCAAGATGATCTTGCGGCGCAGAGAGCGGAAACGCCGCTGGATAAAGAAGCCTCGGAGGCAGCGCTGCAGTGTGAGGGCTGCCAGATTCAGGACGTGCTCCCGCATGCTTTCCAGGAGCTGGTGGAGGTGCTCCTTAAGGAACAGCTGAGGACAGGAGGAGGCACAGAGGCAGGCAGGTAAGAGCCAGGAGGCTGGACTAGGGGCCTCTCCCTCTCTGGAAGTCCATGGCGACAGAATAGACAGGGCGGCCTCTGGAGCTGGGCTGGAGGGATGGGCTGGGTTTGGGGAGGTGGCCAAAGGGTGGTGGTGAATTAGGAAGTGAGAACCGCCTGAGCAAAGATCTGGAGGTGGGATTAGCAATCCACGAACCCAAGTCACTTGGATTGCTTCTGGGATGATATAGCCTTTAGCTTGGACATTTCTGACTCAACAGGCTGCAGTTCTAGAGCCCCCAAACTTGGAATCTCCAAGAGCTGGCTGTGGGTGGGACTCACCTTGCTGACCCCAACGCGATACATGTTTGGCGTGACTGTGCACAGGCGACTCAGCATGGACACACACATGTCCCCATTAGCTGGCAGGCTGTGCTTGAGGGCCACTAGACAGCGGTACCTGTGGGAGCCCAAACTCAGTCTGGAGCTTTAAGACCTATCCCAGGTGCCTACTAGACCATGGGGTTACCACCCCCCAGCCCCTGTGTCCAGGAGGCCCAGTCCCAGTGGTGGTTCTACTCATAGTGTCTTCTAGAGAGAAAAGGGCACTCCATCCTCAAGATTCTACTTCTGGATGTCAGAAAATTGTTTTAATAGATGATTTTACTAGAACAAGATACTTTACTGCCATCTGCTGGAAATTTGTTATAATAACTATGAAAATCACTCCTCTTTTTGATCAACCCAGATACAATAAAACTATGATAAAAGGTAAATTAAGAAATATATCTACCTCATAACAGCTAACATGTTGTGGTCTTGTGTAGTGTACAACCTGAGCAACTGTGCATGGCAAGCCCTGTACTGTCTGGGTTATGTATTCCTGGGGCCATGGGGGGTTGCACAGGGGTACGTGGAGCTCAGGAACTACCCTGACCAAGATACCTGTCGATGAACACCTGAAAGGGCAGCCGCACTGGAAAACCCTCCTTGCGGATCCGCACAGTCTCCAGCACCCCTGAGTAGCGTAACTGCGCCATCACTACGTCTGGCTCAAAGAGACCTGGCTCCTGTAGGGATGCCCAGAGAGACAGTCTGCATATTGGCCCACTCACATGCAAAGGGAGCTATCAGGGGCCTGCAGGGGCCCCCACTCTCAGCTTGCATGCCTCCAGGGACAGGAAGCTCACGACCTATGGTACCCTATGGTAGGCTGGGAAGATGGAGGTCCAGAGAGGCCAAGCCACTTGCCCGAGGTCACGCAGTACAGGGAGGAATATTTGGCTCTCCAAGAGGCTTTAGCTCTTGTTTACCTTCTTGTGGTTGGGCTTCAGGCAACGCACGAACAAGGGGTTACACCTGGCAGTGGCAGGAGGAGGGCAGTGTGAGGCCTCAGAAAAGGAGGGTGCTCACCCACCGAGGGTCATGGGGTGGGTTAAAGGTGAGGTTGGGTGATCTGTTCCCCCCACCTCTCCATCTTTTCCACCAGATCCAGGAGCGACTGCTGGAACTTGGCAGCCACTGTGTGTGCCTTGTAGAGCCGGGTAACGGAGCTGCTCTTGCCCAGGCGCTGAGGGGCAGCCTGCGGGGCGTGGCTGGAGAAGAGGTGTGCCACCACCTTGGCAGAGGTTTGCAGCAGGCAGGTCAGGGTCAAGACAATGAGAGATGGGATGACAGGTAGGCAAGACACAGACGGAGAGGTCAAGGCCAAGAGACAGAAACGAGGAGGGAAAAAGAGAGAACAAAGGGAGTCAGGTCTCTGGATTGGAGGGATCTGAAAATTAATTGGAACCACCCCCCCACCTATGCCCACCCGCATTCTCTGCAAGGCCTCTGTCCCGACTTGCACGCGTCTCAAAACAGGGGGCTTAGCACCTTCCAAGGGACCCATCCTATAATCGGGCTTTTGTTCCTTCAGTATGGGAAACACACAGTCACTGACCGTGTCACGTGCTTGGCCCCACAGTGGCCTGTTACAAGGAGGAGGGTGCTCAGTTCAGAGGAAGAAGCAGAGGGCCAGATAGGGGAGGTGTTGCAACCCTGCCTGTGCTCTGTGGTAGGCCCATCTGCTGGCTGGTAGCGAGGCTGGGATGCAGGGCCTCCCCCAAGCCTTCAGGGAACTCAGATTGGGTCCGCCAAGCTCTGCCCAGGGCCTCACGGCAGCGCCCGCCCGGGAGGGCACTGGGCAAATACACAGAACCGGGCGGGCAGCCGCGGGAGGACATCAGGGCGGTGCTGGGCGAGCTGTCTGGCAATGGGGCAAGTACCCGGCAAGGCCAAGGCGGGGTGGGTACAGGGTTAGGGCTGGGAGCAGGGCCAGGGTCTGGCCGTCGGGCTGCGAGTAGTCAGAGGGCAGCCCGGACCGTGGCTGGCCACGGCTAGGGGGAGCCAGGACTGGGCAACCCTAAGGCCAGGGCGGCCGGCGCTCGGGGCGGGGCCAAGCCTGGGGGCGGGGCCAGAGTGGGAGGCGACGCGACGCTCGCTCACCCGCGTCCGGCTGCGCACAAACAGGTCCAGCACGTCCTGGCGCACTTGATCGTGGTTTTTGTCCAGGAACTTGTGCACCTGAAAAGGGGGAACAGCGGTCGGCTGAGGCTGGACCCTGCCCACCCCCATCCCGCGCAGCCTGCGGGGCAGGGTGAGGGAGAGCCCATCCCAGCGTACATCAGCTTCTCCTCCGTTCCTGCCTCCGCGGGTCAAACATTCCCCCGGTAATCCTGGCCCTGACCCTCCAGGCCTCTGTCTATCCCAGGAGGGACTAGACCCTCCCCGCTGCTATAACCCCTTCTCCTCGAGCCCCTCCTGCTGGGGGAGGAGGATATTAGCTAAGACTTCATGTGACCAGTCTGGGTCTTGGCCCTGCCCTCAGTGGAGGACATGGAGAAAAATAAGGCCCAGATGGGGACAGAGGCTTGGAATCCTAGCCTGAGACACCTCCAGGGCAGGAAAGTGTCTTAGATAATAGTGATAAGGGTGACCACAGTGACATCACTATTGATAATAGCTACTCTTTCTCAAGCTCACCCTATGCTTCTCACACCCACGCAATAAGATGGGCATTATTGTTATTCCCATTTTCCAGATGAGAAAACTGAGGTTCAGAGAGGCGATTTGTCCAAATCACACAGCTGTGGAACAGCAGAGCCAGAATTGGAACCAAGTGTGAATGTCTGGGGCCTTGTTGTGCTCCTGTGTCTCCAAGAGCTGGGGGAACTGCGGCACCAGCAGCCATGCCAGCTGTCTCAGGGCTCACCTGGTAGGTGACCTTGCCTGCATAGTGCTTGATAGTGAACTCAGGCAGTGGCATCTTGGGTTTGGAGTACAGTGGGTTGGCGCCATGGTGGTAGTGGCACTTCTGCAGGAATGTGTGGTCTGTGGCCTGGAGGCAGGTAAGAGTCAGTAGGTGGGTAGCGGCCTGGACACCCTGTTCCTGGCCTGGTGGGAAATTCTCCAGCCCTGACTGCTTCTCAGTGGGCACTGGAGAGGAACAACTTGTAGCTTCCCATGGCTGCCCATCGCCCTGGGTCGGGGGACAGTGCCTCAGCCAGGAACTGGAGGCCTAAGTGGACCCCTGCAAACAGGTGTGGCTGATTCCGCTCCCAGCTGCCTTTGCACTGTCTAGTCCCACTGCCATCCGTCCTTGAGTTTTGCAATCAGGATTTGGGGCCCAACCCCAAGGTTATCTTCTCCAGGAAGCCTCCTGTGACTTCCCAGGCTGGTGTAGCCGCTCCCCTGGACACCCACAGCACCCTATCCAGCTCGATCACCCCAGGTTGTGCATGGCAGATTAGGTGTCCCAACCGCTCACCACCGCCTCCCCCGCCCCCAAGGCCAGAGCAGAGAGGAATGAAGGACTCAGGGTAGGATGAGGACACAAGGCTCAGAGATCTCAGTGACCTGACTAGGCTCACACAGTGCCCGTGGCTCACCTGGGGAAAGCAGCACTGGTCATCGAGGATGCGCAGGATGCCGTAGGGCTTCAGTGAGATGAGGTTGATGCAGGGCTGGTTGTCTGCAAAGGTGATCTCCCGCCAGTCGATCTGCTCACGGATGTACTCCTCCTGCAGGCAGTGGGCAGCAGGGGCTCAGCCTCCCACTCTGCCCAGGGCCCTCCCCCCTACCTCCCAGGCTGAATCCATCTGAAGGAGCCTGGCCAGGGGTACCTCTGCTTGCATACCTCCTAGAGCAGGGAGCTCACCTCCTAACAGGGCAACATAAGCCATTTCATGGCCCCGCTGCTCCCTCTGCCTGGGACAGTCTACAGAGGGCAAGAAGGACCTCCCCCACAAGAGGACTCCTCTCTGGGCTCAGCACCTTTCCTCTCAGAACACAGTCCTTGTGTGTATGCTGGCCCTCTGCTTATGATGCCTTTCCCTCTACTGACAACCTTGGAATTGCCCTTGAAGGACCGGCACATCGTTGTCGGTCTCCAAGGCAGCCCCCGGCCAGAGAAGTTGGATGGGAGTGTTAATGGGGCCTGCACACCTGCTCCTCCTGGAAGACGATCTTGTTGAAAAGGTACTGAAGGTTCTCGTTTGCGTAGTTAATACACAGCTGCTCAAAGCTGTTGAAGCTCAGATCCTGCCAGGGCGATGGTGAGGCTGGGCCTGGTCCTTCCAGCAGCCCATCTGTCCCCACCTTGGGCCCTGCCTTCCATGGCTGCAGCTTCAAAAAGCTGAAGCCCAACCACAGACCCCCTGCTCAGAACCCTCCTGCACACAGGACAGAGCCTGACAGTTTTGGTCCCAACAGCACAGGCAGCGCCAAGGGCCCAGCCTCTGTGGCCTTCTGCCTGGGTTCAAATCCTAGCTCTGCCGCTTTCTAGCTATGTGACCTTGAACAACTGCTCTGTGCCTCAGTGTCCTCATCTGTACAATGGGGATACTGACAGTACCTACCTCACAGGGTTGTTATAAAAGGATAAAGTGAATTAATAAACATAAAGTGCTTAGAACTGGCATATAACAGGCGCCATGTGAGTGCTCGCCATTGCTTTTGTGATGCTCTTGCTGTCTCTCAGCATTTCATTGTGTACTCACACAGAAGTCACCCCCACACATGAAGTCACCTCCCCAGACGTCATATCCTGCCATACCTCCCAGCCTTTGCGTATGCTGTTCCTTCCACCTAGAATGGCTTTACTGGTTCCCAGGAATGTCTCCTCCCCCTCCGGGAAGACTTCCCTGATCCCTGTCCAGTTGAGTTAAGGGTGTCCTCTGGGGGGCTCCCCCAGGGCTAGGCTGCCTCTAATGGCTCTGGTCACACAGGCTTGTGTGTCAGAGTCTGCACCCAGCCCCAGCCCCAGCCCCACCTGCAATCTCCCCAAGGACAAGGCCCTGGTCTGGTCCTTTCAGGGCCCCTGGTATTGCCCAGCACTGGGCCTGGCCCTTGAAGGCCTCGGGGGTCCTTGTGGGTGAGTGAAGAAGACGGAAGGAGACAAGGAACATGATGACAAGAGAGCGACCCCTGAAGGGAGGGTGGCACTGCTGTAGGCAGACAGACAGACAGACAGCATGGCAGCCTGTGACCCTGAGGGAGGTGAGGCCCCGCTTTACATTCCCCCGCCCTTGCCCCCCCATGCAGCCCCACCTCGAAGCCATAGATGTCCAGGATGGCGACGGACAGCGTGTCCTGCCGTGGGGACACTAGTGCGTTGACCCTGGCAATAAGCCAGCCGAATAGCAGCGCGTACAAGACCTTGGCGATGGCGTCCCTGGAGCAGAGGTGGTGCAAGGGTGGGTGGGACACAGTGGCAGGGGTGTGGAGACCTGGTGGTTCAGGCAGGGAGAGGCGCGGCCTCACCTGGCATCCACGGCGCTCTCCACGGTCAGGGGTGTGAAGATCTTCTCTCGCATCGTCTCCTGGGGAGGGACATGGCCCTTGAGTGACAGCAGGCTGGCCACTGCCTCCAGAAAGCCCCCAGAGAACTGGGGAAGGGAGGCTGGAAAGATGGTGTGACTGGTCTCAGGCACACTGCTGGGCAGAGTCCGGGCAGGGCACTCTCCTACCCCTCTGCCTGGTGATGCTGGTGGCAGTGGGGGCTGCTGGCGTAACAGGGAGACGGAGTCATACGCAGACACAACAGTATAATGAAATCAACCCTGGGAAGCAGGGATGGGCCTAGGGCTGTGAAAGCCCAGAGGAGGCACTGACGGAGCCAGGATCAGGGAAAGCTTCTTGGAGGAGAGGATACTTGTGCTGGGTCTTGAAGGATGAGTAGGTGTGAAAAGAGGAAGGGCATTCCAGGCAGAGGGAATAGCCTCTGCAGAGGCCTGGAGATCAGAAGTCTTTGAGGTCTGAGGTTATCCGCCTCTGAGACTGACCCGGACAGTGGATAGGGACAGAGAGGAGAGGGAGGGAGAGGTAGCCCACAAAGGACAGGGCACAAGGCAGCTCTTTCCAGGCCCTGGCCGGAAGCTTGGTTAGACTGCGGGTGCCAGCAGACTCACAGTCACTTTGAAGGTGATGGCCTTCTGCAGGCCCTCGGGGGAGATCTGTAGCAGCTCCGCCACAGCCTGGATCTCCCGAGCACTCACCACTGAGGCCACCTCCTGCGCGTCCGTCTGCGCAAAATACCAACAGAGTGTGTTCCAAACTAGATAAGCTGAGTTTATAGTTCACATAAAAAACAAAAAGAAGCAAGAATAGCCAGGAAAATTCTGGAAAAGAAGAACAGTGAAGGAGGCCTTATAAGAGAATAAAAACATATTCTAAAGTTACAGTAATTAAAACAGTATTGGTCATAGACACAGTGCATAAATAGATTAACAAAGCACAACAGAAAGTCTGGAATTAGACATAAATGAATATAGGAATTTAGTACATGATAAAGAGGTATTTTTTAATTTTATTTTTTTGCTTTAAATTATTATTTTTTTTTTTTTTGACACAGAGTCTCACTTTGTTGCGCTGGCTAGAGTGAGTGCCGTGGCATCATCCTAGCTCACAGCAACCTCAAACTCCTGGGCTCAAGCAATCCTACTGCCTCAGCCTCCCGAGTAGCTGGGACTACAGGCATGCACCACCATGCCTGGCTAATTTTTTTTTTCTATATATTTTTAGCTGTCCAATTAATTTCTTTCTATTTTTGGTAGAGACGGGGTCTCACTCTTGCTCAGGCTGGTCTCGAACTCCTGGGCTCAAACAATCCACCCGCCTCGGCCTCCCAGGATACTAGGATTACAGGCGTGAGCCACTGTGCCTGGCCTGCTTTAAATTATTTATTTAAGCTTGTTTATATCACTTGTTGATGATCCCAGAAAGAAAGGAATAATGCTTCAAGAGGTATGTTTAAAATTCAGGGATTGGGATAATTGAGTAACTATCTGGAAAAAAATTGGATTCCTACCTCATACCTTACCAGGATAAATTCCTGATGAATCAAAGATTGATTTAAAAATTTTTTTATTTTAAAAATTTATTTATTTATTTATTTATTTATTTAGGGACAAGGTCTTGCTCTGTGGCCCAGGCTGGAATGTAGTACCATAATCTAGGCTCACTGCAGCCTCCAACTCCTGGGCTCAAGTGATCCTCCCACCTCAGCTCTTCGAGTAACTGGGTCTACAGGTGTGCACTACCACACCTGGCTAATTTTTTTTCCATTTTTTTACACACGGGGTCTTGCTGTGTTGCTCAGGCTGGTCTTGAACTCCTGGCTTTAAGTGATACTCCTGCCGCAGTCTCCCGAGTCACTGGGATTACAGATGTGAGCCACCGCACCCAGCTTCAAAGGTTTAAATGTTTAAAAATAACCCACAAAAAACATAAAAGATCATGAAAAAAACTACGGAAGAAGGCTGTTATCATTTTAGAGAGAGTTCTCTAAAAATGACAAAAAGTTAAAAATTTATACAAGAATAGATAAATAACTAAACTTGCCTAAAATAATTTAAAAACAATCTGTATGGCAAAAAAAAAAAAAAGCCCAAAAACTTGCAAACAAAGTCAAACATAAATGTCAAACTGGAAAATATATTTGTAATTCATAACAGAAACAAAGAGCTGATATCCTTAACATACATAAAGAGCTTCCAGCTGGGCCATGGCTCACACCTATAATCCCAGCACTTTGGGAAGGTGAGGTAGGAGGATCGCTTCAGCCCAGAAGTTTGAGACCAGCATGGGTGACATATCAAGACCCCATCTCGGAGGCTGGGCACAGTGGCTCACGCCTGTAATCCTAGCACTCTGGGAGGCCGAGGCGGGTGGATCATTTGAGCTCAGGAGTTCAAGACCAGCCTGAGCAAAAGCGAGACCCTGTCTCTATTACTAAAAATATAAAGAAAATTACCTGGACAACTAAAAAATATATAGAAAAAATTAGCCGGGCGTGATGGCTACTCCAAAGGCTCAGGTAGCAGGATTGTTGGAGCCCAGGAATTCGAGGCTGCAGTGAACTATGATTGTACCACTGCACTCCAGCCTGGGTGACAGAGTGAGATCCTACCTCTAAAAATATTTTTTAAATTAAAAAAATCAAAGAGTTCCCATATATTAATAAGAAAAAGGTAAACAATCTAAAGGAGAGAAGAAAGAAAGAACGAACGATAATGTGCCTACTGTAACCTGGAGGGAAAATATAGAAGGCTCATAAGCCTCTGAAAAGATGACCTGTCCCGAGGGTCCTGGGGGTCCCAGGGCAGTCTGTGGTGTTCCCTCACCTCATACTTTTCAAAGTAGACGTTGCCCAGGTGCAGGATGGAGGCCAGGATGCGGAAGATGCTGTCCTGGTCCTCGCTGCTGAAGCCCAGCACCTCCATGGCAGCCAGGAGCCGGCGGAAGTCGTCCACATCACTCTTCCCTGCGATCTCACAGTTCCCACCCTGGGTGAGGGCAGGGGCTGGGGCTCAGGGATCCTGGGTGGGGGCTGGGAGCCCTCCAGGTTCCTGCTCTGCCCTACTGGTGGAGTGGCCCGAGCAGGTCACTCCAGCTCTCATTCCGCTCTCATGGGCTCAGAGGCTCTGAGCGGGGCTGAGGGGAGGCTCATGGTTACTCTATGGGTAACGCGTGGCAAGGGTTGTTGCCTGTCAACCCTTCTGGCAGCCCAATGATAACAATAATGAAAACAGTAATCAATTTTATTGAGCATGTACTACATGCCAGGCCCTGTGCTATGTTCTTTATGTACATTTCCTCATCCAAGTCTCACTATATCCACGCATGGTGGTACCGTGTTGTCCTCCTTTTACAGATGAGGACACTGAGGCACAAAGAAGGGAAGTGGCATCTCTAGGATGGTTGGTTCTGTTCCAGACTTCAGAGAAACACATAGCCAGGTAGGGTCTCCCCTACCCCGGCTTTGGACCCTGAAGACTTCTCCCCCTCACTGCAATGAGACACCTTAAATCCAAATTCACCCTCCCTAAACCTCCATCACCTTTGCTGGCCATTAGGATCCCCCAACTCAGGTCCCGCGGCCCCACAGGGGTGATGGGGTAGGAAGACCAGGCTGGGGGCCCTGGCGCTCACCTGGTTCAGGTAGTAGTATGTCTCCGCCTCCTGCAGGCTGAAGGCCTGCCGCAGCTGGGCAGGCAGCCCAGCCAGCAGCTCGTAGAAGATGTGGTAATTCCTCTCGTTTTTGGCCTGCAGAGTAGGGGGGTGGGTTCAGAGAAGAGAGCTACCTACCTAGGTGACCCCGAGACACACGTACAGGCCCAGGCGTGCCCACAAGTACAAACATACACGAGGGCCCGCAGATGAGACTGGCCACCTCTGGGAGGGGCAAGGCTCCCAGCCTGGTGCCAGCTGTGGGTAAGGGCAGGAGCCTGGTGTGACTGGGGGTTGAGAGGGCTCTGGTGGGGCCTCATTTTGTTTGGAGAAATAAGAGAAAGGCAGCCTGTCCTCACTTGTGTGCCCTGGCCACACACACCTGCATACATGTGTCTGTAGCCCAGATGTGCACACACAGGGCCTCCAGATGGCTAAGCACTTCCCGAGTACCAGCCCCTATCCTAGCCCCTTAGGACACCGCTGGGAACAAGGCAGACAGAAGCCCCTGGTCTCACATATCAGATGGCGAAAAGTACTCTGGAGAGGAATAAAGCCGGGGAGGGGCGCGAGTTCTGCTGGGGTGGACAGGGGCTGCAGTGTTAAATGGGGCAGCTTCCCCGAGCAGGTGAAACCGTAGGGAAGACTTGGAGGAGGCAAGGGGTTTCGCCAGAGGCGTCTGGGGGATAAGTGCTCCTGAGAGAAGGAACAGTAGGTGCAAAGGCCCTGAGGCAGGCCTGCTGTGCTCTGGGACTGAAGTAGCCACTGTGGCTATGGGGAGAGGGAGGGGACAAGGTCTCGGGCTGACATGTACACGTTTACATGTACGCACGTATCTGTTCGTTAATTCAACATCTATCCACCCCTCAGGTGCCAGGCTCTGAGTATCTATCTGTACTGCCCCCACCCCCGGGGCCCGGGCAGGGCTGGCCCACCTGAAACACAATCCTGGACTTCTCAAGCAGGTACTGGGAGGTTATGGCACCAGAGATCCTGCCCCTGGGTGGGAGACACAATCAGCTCGCAGGGTGGGCACGTTGGCCCTGAGGGGCTGCAGCGGGACATGGAAGGTGCCGTGAGGCCTTCGGGAGTCCCACCCACTGTCCCACTCACCCTTCCAGAAAGATCTCCACAAACTTCCCGAAGCGGCTGGAGTTGTCGTTCCTGACGGTTTTGGCATTACCGAAGGACTCCAAGAGGGGTGTTGCCTCCAGGATCTGTGCCGTGGAAGGAGGCTGTGTTCTGGGGGCCTGGGTGGGGGCACGGCTGGGGGCACCCAGACTCAGGCCTCCTCAAGGACCCCCCTTCGTGAGGGGCAACTGGAGGTGGGCTCCCTGTAGAGTCCTGGGGTCTCCCCTGCACCCCCCAATAACCTCCACTCCATGTTGCCCAGCTCCCACGTGGCAAGCCCTGTGCTTCCCTCTCCCAGCCCTCCAGCCCCCCGCAGCCCTGGGTCCCACACACGGCAGGCCCTAACCACAAGCCCCCAGCTGCAGCCTTTGGACGCCTCTTGCTGCCCGACCCTCCAGCTACAGGAGCGTGCACGCACATGACACACACACATTTCCCAGGCGCACATGCATGTGCACTTGAACACACACACACACGTGCCAAGTACCTTTATCTTCAGGTGCACCCAGGAGAGAGGAGGAGGAGAGAGAGGGACAAGAACAAAAGCGGGTCACCAGCAGGACTGACTGCCTCTCCCCACCAGGAGACCAGGAGCCTCAGACCGTGGAGGGATTGGACCCCTTTGAGCCCCTGAGATGCAAACCCATGAGCCTTAGAGACTGCGGGTGTCTGGGCTTGGGGACTGGCGTGCGGCCCCCAGGGTGTAGGAGTGTGCTGGCTCTGCCTGCCAAAAGGCTCTGGGGATGTTCTCTCCTCCCTGCCCCCATGGCCACGACCAGCCACCAGTCTCCTGGGCTCCCTGACCTCCTCCTTGGTGCTGCCCTCGCTCCCTCCTGTGTTCTCAATGCAGCCACCAGCGGGCCCTTCAAAAACCTGCATTAGGTCACCTTCCCCCTATGGCTCCCACCTCACTGGGGCCCAGCCCAGGCCGGCCTTATCCCTTCCTCCTTTCTCCTCCCTGGTGCTGCCAGGCCCTCCTTGCTGTTCCCTCCACACCAGACACATTCTGCCTCCGGGCATTTGCACCTGTCAGTCCCTCTGCTTGGAAGCCGCTGCTCTCATACCCTTGCACGGCCCACCACCAGACTCTCTCCTTCCAGAGCCCTCAGCACTCAGCACCTCATTTCCTGTCTCTTTCTTTTTCTTTTTAGAGACAGAGTCTCACCCAGGCTGGAGTGCAGCGGAACGATCTCCGAATCTGCCTGCCTCAGCCTCCCAAAGTGCTGAGATGACAGGTATGAGCCACCGCGCCTGGCCATCCTTGTCTGAGTGTCACCTATCTCCCCAGTAGAACATCAACCCCTACGGGCAGGAATCTGGTGTTGGTGCACCTCTGAGTCCCCCACATCCACACAGGATACAGTTCATAGCAGGCCCTCAAAAAATATGTGCTAAATGAATGAAAAAGGGAATAGAATTTCACTAACAGAGCTCCCTAAGGGTGACCACAGCCGATTACAGCTCCCACGTATTCAGCACCTACTGTGCGCTGACACATTGCCCTGATTATAACACTGTTAACAATCCTATGAGGGAGGTACTAACATCACCCCTGTTTTACAGATTAGGAAACTGAGACTTAGAGAGGCGAAGTGACGTGCCCAGGGACTCTAGAGTCCGTGAGAGTGGGATCACAAACAACACCGTGATGAGAATGTTCCTGGTGTGTACATGGCATTTTCTTCCGCTGACAAATTTTCTCAGGATAAATTCTTAGCAAGGGAGGCCCAGTCAACACAGAAATAACACCTGCAATCTTGCAGGCAGTGCCAGTTCCCTCCATTTATTCATACCCACCGTCCCATTTAGTCCAGAAAATACTGTGCCCATTATATAAAGGAGCAGATTGAGGCCCAGAAACAGACCAGGGCTGGCCTGTGACTTCTCAGTGGGTCAAGGTCTGCCTGGACTTTTCCCTGTACTGTCCCTTAGTCTGGGAGCCCTGGGAGGGCACTGGAGGGTGGGTCAGCTGCTTCTCTGTTCCTGGCGTCCAGCAAAGGGTGGGGCATGAAGCCAGGGTGAACATCAGAGGGGCGGAGCCTGTGGCCCAGGCCTTAGCCAGTCAGGACACAGTATTCCTTCAGTACATCACTGGTTCCAGTGAGGACACATGACCAAAGCCTGTCCAATGACAGGGAGTTCTGAGACTTGTTCTGAAATGCTGGTAAGGTTGAGTGTGTTACCATGGCACCGTCTTGCTGACCAATGGGAGGCAGGTTGAGGATGATGCCCATACATGGGGGAGGGTGGAGCCAAGACAAGGGACATTGTTTAAGACCCTAGAGTCAACCATGCCTAAAACTGACCCTAGATCTGGACTGTCTGATTACATGAGCAGGGCAGAGCCATGGCTAGGAAAGGAGCCCCTGGGCATCGCAGCTGGCAGGCATGTCCTCACATCTCCTGTGTGCCTGGCACAGAAACTCGCAGACCCAGCCACATCCATGGCTCCACCCATCCTCCCTGACAGCTCTCTGCCATGGGCTGCAAATCCGAGCTCCTCCACTGGGCAAGTCATCTCCCTTCTCGGGCCTCAGTTTCCCCCTCCATACATGGACACAAATGTACCAACCTCCCAAGGTTGCTGGGAGGCTCTGGTGTGACAACAATGGAGGACATCCAGTGCTGTGCTTGGTACAAAGGAGGTGCTCGAAGCACACTTCTTTCCCTGTCTGCCTAACCAGTCCCTCCAGAAGTCTCACCTGAAAGGTTTTGAAAAGTCTGCCTGGAGCAAAGGGATGATGTGGTTGGCCACCGGAGGCTCAGGCTGGGATGGGAGTGGCTGGCCAGCCAAGGCAGGCATCAGAGGGGCTGGGCCGGGCTGGACCTCTGCTGACCCCTGGGCTGACTTACTCTCCACTGAGGGCTGAGCAGCCCTACTGATGCCCTCAGGGTCACCCTGCTGGATCGCCATTGATGGGGATATGCAAACCTTTGTGGGCTCAAGGTCGGGGAATTCTGAGCTGGTGGGCCAGCCCCGCCTCCTGAGCTCCAGACTGGTGGTGCATCCGCCACTTCCCTGCCAGCTCTTGAGTGGACACCTAGCAGACACCCCTTCTCAACAAACCTGCTCTTTCACAAGCCAGCTATCTCCCTGCTGCCTGTGGCTGGGGCAGAATGCCTAGGTGGCCCTTGGACTGTCCTCTTCTCTCATACCCCAGTCAGGTCCTTCTGTAAGTTGCTGGCTTTGACCTGCACCCAGCTCCAGCTGTGCTCACCACCCCCACTGCCACCTCTCTGGCCTGAATCCCCATGCTCCCTCGCCTGGACTCCCCACTGTCACTGTGCCATCCCCTGAGTGCCCCACACCTGCTCGCACCTCAGGGCCTTTGCACGTGCGCCTCCGTCTACCTCTTTGTTCTTCCCCCAGCTGTCCTCAGATCCCACTCCCTCACCTTCTCAGCACGGCCTCCCCTGACGGCCATGAGTACGATTACAAGCCCAACACTCCCTGCCCTCCTCCACAACTTACCGCTCTTTCACATACATGTAATTTGCTTACATATATATGTGTGTGCGTATAAATATATACATACATATATATATATACACTTTTTTTCTTTCTGCCTCCACCACCGGAGTGCAAACCCATGAAGTGTAAATATGTGCCTGCCTGGGCTGCTGCTGCCTCTTCCCCCGCGCCTAGCCTGAGCCTGCACACAGTGGGTCCTCAGCAAACGTTTATCAAGGGAACAGATGAGGGCCTAACATTCTCAGGTTCAGAAGACTTAGCACTGGCCTCATCAGTAAACCTCCAATTCTGCACAGGCCCCGACTTGGTGTCCACTGACACCTCCACCCCTGGCCTCTACTGCCTCCCCCACGCCACTCCAAACCGAGGCTCAGGCCTGTCCTGCCTCTTCACCACCAGGGCTGCATAGCTCCTGGGTGTGAGAATATGGCGGGCCTGGGGCCATCCCCAGGAATAGGAATAGCCAGGTGGGAGAGATGGGATGACTCCTTTTGCCTCCGTGGCCTCTATTCTGGTCTGGCCTAGGAAGGCTGGAACCCAGAGCTGCCGCAGAAACACAGGCAGGCAGGAACGCCCCTCCCCATGCACCTCCCTTGGAGGGGTGGCAGAAAGAGCAGCCCTGGACAAGGCCCCCCTCTGGAACTCAGCCACCCCAGCCTCCAAGTGGGGCAAAGGAGCCTCGGGGGGCACATAGGGTGTGCTCATCAAGGGGCGCTCGGCTGAGGATCCTGGGTAGACAGACAGACCAAGCAACGGACAAACACGCTCACCTGCTGCATGACGTCCCGCTTCTGGTTCATAGCGGCCAGGTAGCGCAGAATCAGCTTTGTGGCCTCAGTTTTGCCGGAGCCGCTCTCTCCACTGACCAGGCAAAGGGGCAGAGTGAGTTTCAACCTTTCACTGCCTCTTCTGGGGCGTCCTGACCCCACCGCGAAGCAAGAGGATGTGGGCGGCAGGCCAGCCCCAGATGCTGAGAGATCTTCTGAGGCCCAATGGCAGGTCTGGCTGGCTGCAGACCTGTTGCCCGAGGTTCCCCGTTCATCCCCCGCGTAAAGGCAGCCTGGCTCACCTGATGATTATGCACTGGTTCTGTTTGGCATCAAGCATTTTGGCGAAGGCGAGGTTTGCAATCGCAAAGAGGTGCCTGGGGAGACAGGCCACTAGGCGTCACTGGAGCCAGCCCCCACCCCTGGGCTCCCAAAGAGCAGGGGACAGGGGGCATCTGTGTCCAACCGAGCAGCCAATCCATCCACCCTTCACCCCTCAGGGAAGTGCTCCCACACCCATTCTGGTCTGAGCCACAGGGACACCAGGGCAGCACACCACCCCAGCCCCAGAGACACTCACGGGGGATTCTCTCCCAGGGCCCGCCCGCTGTACTGCTGCACCTGCTGCGGCCCGTAGATTCCAAACATCTGGTATGGGTTCACTGACACCAAGATGCTGCCGATGTACGTCTGCTGGGCAGACAGTGGCCTCAGTGCCATGCCTCCTCTGTGTCCCTCTGTCCCTCTCTCCCCTGCCCTGAGAGCCTGGATGCCTGTTTCCATCAGGACAGATGTCTGGCTGCCTGGCCTCAGAGCCCCCTAACAGCATGACGGGTCACGTGCTCTGATAGTGGATCTCAGGCACTGCAGGCTGAGGCTTGGAGCAGTTTGCAGCAAGCAATGCCCCACAGCCAAGTCCTACAAAGGTGCTCATGAGGGCTCCTGCCTGCTTCATCTTTTCAGTCAGGCCCAGGCTCCAGGACCTTCTGCCTCCTGTTGAGGTCAAACCTCCACTGCCTGGGGAGGGGAGGGAGCTGGGGAGCCCAGGGGATCCTGAGGTGGCTAGAGCTGTTCCAGGTGTCCCAACCTTCCACACTGTGGCTCTGGGCCTCTGGCCCTCTGTTTTGTCTTTCTCTCTTCCACCCCTCTGGCTGCCCCCACTCTGGGATCCAGGTCTACAGATCCTTGGACTCTGGAAGCTTTATCTGTTGGGTCCCCTGTTGGGGGAAGTCACACGTTTCTGAATTCCCTATCTCTTGGTCTCTGCCTTTGGCATCTACCATTCTAAGACTCTGTATTTTAGGACTTCAGATTTTAGAGTTCCAGGCTCTAGCATTCTACGTTGAAATGACAGAAAAACCCCAGAGTTCAAACCAGAGGCCAAGTTCTGGGGCCCAGCAGGAAAAATCTGTGCTTCCCACCCGGTCCCAGGAGGCAGCTGCCTTTCTGACCTGGGCCCAGGGCAGGACCAGCCCCAGGCCTTACGTAGATGAGGTTCCGTTCAAATCTGGTCTTGAGATTGGACAGCACAGTGGTCTCCTGGAGGTCTCTGAAAGGATATGGAGAGGGTTGTCAGCGCCCCTAGAGCTGGCATGGGCCCCCTCCCTACTCAGTGCAATGCCTTGGTCAGACAAGCCTGAGTTCAAGTCTCATCTCTGACACCAACCAGCTGTAAGTCCTCAGGCAAGTTACTTTGCCTCTCTGTGCCTCAGTTTCTTCATCTGTCCAGTGGGGGTGATAATCATTGTGCCTACTTCACTGGCAGCTTGAGGGTAGCAGACTTGCGGGCTGAGTCACCACAGCCACCACATTTTGGGTACCTCCAATGTGCCAGCACCGTCACCTTGTGGATGAGAAACTGAGGCACAGAGAGGTGAAGTGATTTGCCCAAGGTCCCCCAGCTGGTAAGTGGTGAGGCTGGGATTTGAATCCAGGTCCATGTGACTTACAGGGCACATATTTGATCTTTGTGACACTTTATGACACCTATTTTACAAATGGGGAAAGTGAGGCTCTGCGTTTCTGGGAGGTAAGGGGCTCCTGGTAGGACGGGTCCGGCTGCGAGTGTGGGCACCCTGTGGTGACCCTTGCTGACCCCACTGGCCCTGCCCACTCACTCCAGCTGCGTCATGTCCTCCACACCATCCTCCCTGCATTGCTCGCGGAACCGCACGGATGGCAGGTTGCGGATGGAATGCATCTGTGAAAGAGACAGGCTGTGTCTGCAGGTTGGAAGGTGCCCCACAGAAGCCCTTGGCTTGGACACACCTGGGGCCTGCTCCCACTGGTGGAGAGGGAACCCCAAGGTCAGGCTGGGTGGGTCCTGTAGGCCTCCTTGCTACAGAACACCGTAGCCCATGGAAGCTGCACAAAACCCTCACACACAGAGACACAAGCCTGCCCTCAGTGCCTGGGTACCCCTGGGGTGAGTGCTCTCAGGAGCTCCCAAGTGTCCTGCCCTGGGGGGCAAGCACAGGCACACGCATATACATGTGTGCACACACTGGCTCCCTTCCAGTGTCAGCTCTCCCTGCACCGGCAGACCGCGTGTGCTGGCTAGTGTGACTACTTCACGGACACGCATGTCCTGGCACAAGGGGCCTCCATGAAGACAGAGATGGAGAGTGATTCAGCACCATACCCCCACGCCTGTCTTGGGGCAAATGTGTAAACACCTGCGTGTGGTCCCACACACAATGGCATTTGTAGCTTGTACTGTTCCCACAGGTGATCTTGCAGGAGGCCTGTGGCTATGCATGCAGGCTTGTGGGGCCCGGCTGGGGTACACACTCTCCACTTGGCATGTGCACATGGGCAGACAGCTGGGGCCCTCCCCACCCCGAGGGTCTTGAAAATGGAAGTTCCGATGCCACCTTTGGGCTGCATGGTCTCCGCCGTGCTCATCTATGTGCACACATATATGTGCATACATGCAGAGGGAGGACACATAATCCTGATGGATTATTTGGATGCCATGCCATGGACGCCATGTCTTCTCAGACTTTGGTGCACACACACACTTGCTTTCCTCTTTTAGCTGTGATACACGCTCACAAACACACTAAGGCACGCAGGTCTGCACGGGATCCGCATGACTGTAAGCACACACGTACACCCTCAGCCTTTCCCACCCTAGCTGCACCCCTCCCTGAGCAGGTGAGGAAAGAGGACACCAGGAGCGAGCCCTGCGTACCCACTGCTGAGCTGCTAAGTAGGGCATGGAGAGTATCACCCTTTCCGCCCTGGCCTCTGGCCACCCCCCTGCCCATGTGCTCTCCACTGGCCACGGACCCTGAATAATTCAGCCACTCACGTATTCCAAGGTGAGGAGGGCCCAGGCGTCTTTGCCCTTTACTGCTGGGCGCCCCGCGTCCCGTTCCCGCAATGCTGCAGCCCACACGGCTCGGGGAACCCGCCGCCGGGGCCAGGGCCCCCCCAGCAGCCAGGCTGCCCCGGTTGCCATTGCCGGGGCCCGGCTGGCTTCACGCTGTGCCGGGGCCCGGCTGGCTGCACGCTATGCCGGGCACCGTCTGCAGAGGCCAAGAAGCACCGGCCACCCCTCTTTGCCCCGCCCACTCCGGGTGTCCCGGGGGAGGCTCCGGTGACCACCCCAGCATCAGGCTCACATTCCGCCATGAGTATGGCAGCCAGGCATGAGCTAGGCACCCCTCAGATGGGCTGCCTGCCCTGCACCCCACGAGGGCCCAAGACAGACTCCTGGCTCAGTCCCCCATCCACTGTGTGACCTCTGGGCCTCAGTTTCCCCACTCGGCAATGAGGAGACTGGAAGGTTGGGTTGTGAGCCTCCCATCCTCACCTGCTCTAGAATCTTTCAGCCCAGGGGACTGCAAAGGGCAGCTGGAGCCCTGAGAAGAGAGAGGAGACCCCGGTTTGGGAGAGGGTCAGTGGAGGCAGGAGAAACAGCACAGATCTGGATGTGTGGGTGGGCAGGACGGACAGGTAAGCCCTGCAGTTTTGCACTTGGCTTGGCCAAAATCTCTGAGGGGCAGTTGAGGGCCAGACCTGCCACCCAGACTGGATCAGGGCACAGCTGTCCAGGGCCCAGGCTGGGACTGACAAAGATCCCTTCCCAAAAACACCCCAGAAGGTTTCCTGCGTCTCTGTCCTTGGCCTGCCTGTGCTGGGCATCCCCTTGTTCAACCTTCTGGAGGCTCTGAGAGGACCAGGCCATACTCCTCAACTTACAGATGTGGAGACTATGGCCCAAGCAGGCAGCAGCTCACCAAGTTCACACGGGGCTCCTCAGCCCGTCTCTCCTGTCCTAGTTCCTGGGCCAGAACCCCCAACCCGTCTCTGACCTGTGCCCCCATACCTTGTTCTGCCAGCTTTTGGGGCCAACCTCTTCCCAGAGGCCCCTGAGGGACAGGCAGGTGGCTCTGGAGCCCAGGTGGCAGGACTTGGGGCGGGTATGTACTCGTGGCCAGTGTCGGTGGGCATCCACCGGCAGCCAGAGGCGGTACCAGCGCAGACTCCAGGCTCGCGGCTCAGGGCTGGGCTCACAGTCCTTAGGAGGCTGGTCAGGGGGCTGCAAGGTGGCAGGCCCCACTCGCTGGAAGGAGCTCAGCTTTTGCACCTGAGGCATGACCACAGCAAAACGCCCAGGGCCTGCCTGGTGCCGCTGGCCCCCCTTGGGCAGGGGTCCTGGGGCACCTGTGGGTGCCAAGGGGGCTGGGGCTCTGGGCAGTGTCCCCCAGCGGTGCCATGGTGGCCATGTGGCTCTCGTCTGGTTACACGCAGCCAGTGGGTACGAGAGGCTGGGTCTTAACGTCTTCTTTTCTGGAAGGACATCCTTGGGGGGTGTCGGGATAGGAGGCTCTGGCTCTGCTGGTGGCTGAAGGTCCCCGGCAGTGGCCTCTTCTTCAGGCTTCTCAGGGCTCGGGCCAGCTGATTTGGTGAGCTGTCCAGGCCCGGGGTCATGGTGTCTGCCCAAGAAGACATTGGTGGAGCCTATAGCTGGGTCCTCAGGCTGTGGAGGTGGGACGGGGCCCACGTGCTGGAGGAAGGGGTTTTCGTGCACAGGGTGTGCCCTGGAAAAGCCACGGAGGCTGCCCGCGCCTCCTGGCCAGGGGGAGGGTGGGCGCTGGGTGGCAGGCACATCCACGTCCCAGCTGCAGGCCAGCTGAGGCACTGTCCAAGGCGTTTCGGAGTCCTCAGGTTCTCTCGGGCTTTCCCGGGGCTCCAGGGATGGAGCAGCCACTCGCCAGGACCCCGCACCAGGCGGCAGGTGGAAGGACGGACGCACCCGTGGCTTCACCGCCCGTGTTGGAGGCTCGCTGAGGCGCCGCCAAGTGTGCGGGAAGCGCGACGGCAGGTTGAGCGAGCGGCGCCGCGGGCTGTGGCCGAGCAGAGGGGGCGGCGAGGGCGGCCGGGGCGAGCCCAGCGGCGAGCGGGGTGGACCCAGGCTCCCCAAGGCCCGGCCGAGGGCCGGGGGCTCCCGCAGCGAGCGGGGTCGGCGGAGCGGGGGCGGAAAGGGTGGCTGGAAGGGGCTGGCGCGGACGGACAGCCGAGGGGACCGGGGCCCCAGGGGTGAGCAGTAGCCCGCGCCCGACAGGCTCCTCAGCGAGGGCTGGGATGAGGGCAGGGGGGACCAGGCCCGCCTCCGCGAGGCCTGCGGGGAGGCCCTGGGGAAGCCCAAGGGTGCCCTTGGCCGGCGGGAGTCCCTGAAAGAGGGCCGGGATCCGGGGAAGGAGAGCAGGTCCGGGGACATGTCCAGACTCACGGGAGGGGGCTCCACGAAGGCCCACCAGCTCGCCTGGGGCGCAGGGGGCACGTGAGCTGGGGCGGCCCAGGGCGGCGGGTGGCAGCGGAGGGAGCCGTAGGGCGAGGCGGGCCGGGGCTGGGTCGGGAGCACCGGAGAGAAGGGCGGGGCGGGCGGCGGGCGCGGGCTGGGGGGCTGCGGGGGCGCGGGCGGGGAGACGAGCGCGCTCCAGCGGGCGAGGGCCGGGGCCCTGGGCGCGGGCGCGCAGTGGGCGTTGTTGTTGTTGCGACCCCGCGGCTGCGCCCTCCTCAGCACGATGGGCGTGTTGGGCCGGTCGGGGTCCATGCCGGCCAGCTTGTAGCCGAAACGTTTGTAGGCCGCCTCCCTGACCGCGGGGCCGCCCACCCGGGCCTGCTGGCTTCCCCGGAGCCGCGGGGCGGGCTTCTTTTCCGAAAGCGTCTTTTTGAGGAACCGCGCCAGCGAGGTGGCTGGGCGAGGCTGGGGGCGGCCAAAGTCGGGGCCGAAGCCCAGGCCCCGGCGGGCACCGAAGGCGGACAGGGCGCGCTGGAGGTTGCGCTGGCGCGGAGTGAGAAAGCCCCAGAAAGGGTGGCCGTAGGGCACTGAGGGCATCTCCTCCTCCTCTTCCTCTTCCTCCGCATCCCCCAAGGGCAGTGGAATGTCCAGCGAGGGTGGGAGCGGCACCTCCAACTTCTCTTTCCCGAACAGCTTCACCTGGGGCCGCGGGAAGAGGCGGAACTTGCGAATGAGGGACAGCTTGGACCTAGCGGGCTTGTCCATGCCTTGCTGCTCGAAGAAGGCAGCGCTGGGCAGGCGGAAGGAGGTGCTCTGCCGCTCGCCGCCCGCCTCCTCTGGCTCCTCCAGCTCGGCGATGTCATCCATGGCGTGGGCGTATGGGTTATGGGGCGATGGGATGGGTGGCGGTACCCAGGGGTACACGAAGGCCGGCTCCTCTGGGTAGAGGTAGGGCACTTCGGGAGGGTAGATGGAGTCGCCTCCACCGCCATAAATGCCTTCGGCATAGGGGACGGTGTAGGGGACCCCGTGGGTGTCAAAGTAAGGCACGCCATAGGGCATGTCGTACGGGAGGTCATAGGGCGGGTATGGCGCGTCGTAGGGCGCATAGGGATCCAGGGGGTAGCTGTACGGGTTCGCCTCGCCCTCGTACCCGTCGTGGTAGCCGTAAGGGGACGAGAACCCCGAGGGGGGCGCATACGGGGGTTCGTAATCGTCGTAGCCGTAGCCGTAGGTGTACCCTGGGTAGAACGAGCCACCGTAGTTGTCGGGGTGGTAGTAGTCGTAGGGGTCCTCTGGCGGGTACCCGAAGTAGTGGTCTCCGTAGGGTGGCCAGGCTGGCCCGTAGGGGCTGTGGTCTGCCAGGTAGGGCTCCTGCTCCTCGTAGTGGTAGAGCGACTGCCGGTCGTAGTAGTCGTCGCCCTGGCGGTGGTAGTCATAATACTCGCCCAGGTCTTGGAAGCCCTCTAGCCCGTACAGCGACTTGCGGGAGCCCGAGTGCCGGAACGGGGCCTCGTCCTCGAAGGGCAGGAAGCCCACGGGCTCGCCCGCCGCGTAGATGCTGCGGCTGCGCGGGAACCTGCGGAGCGGGCCTTCGTGCCGCAGGATCTCGGCGCCGGACGGAAAGGGCAGCTTGCGGGAGCCCGCGCGGGAGTCCGTGCGCTGCAGCCAGGCGTCCAACGTGGCCTGCTCGCTGCCCGACTCCTTGGCCTTCTTGAGCAGGAACTTCTTGGTGAGCCAGTTGATGGCCGTAGACGCCTTGCTGAGCGACTGAGCGCGCGGCCGGAGGCGGCCGTAGCCGCGCCGTCCGGGGAAGCGGATCACCATGAAGGACGGCTTCTTGCCCTTCATCGCCCGCTTCTTCTTGCCCACGCGCATCTGCGTCATGAGCTTCGACGTGGACTTGAGCACGGTGCGGGCCTTCTTCTTGCGTTTGGTCTTCTGGGGGCCAGTGTGGAGGCCCCAGAAGAAAGCCGACGCGCTCCGGAACTGGCCCTTCTTGGAGATCTTGGGTGTCCGGTCGCGGAAGCCCATGAACAGCCGCGATGTCCCCTTCAGGCTCCGTTTGGGCTTCTCTGGTTCCGGGGCCTTCTTCCCCTTTTTCCCTTTTTTGGCTTTCTTTTCGTCATCATCCTCCTTAGCCATGGTGGCCACCTGCGCCCCAGCGACCTGAGGCAGGTATCACAGGTTCAGGGACTTGGAGACGGGGGCCTTGCTTGGTCCTCCTGCCTGTGCTGGACACACTGCCTCCACGGGCTCAGAGCAGCAACGACTGGCCAGGGTGGTGTGGCGGCAGCCGGGCCAGGATTCCGGGAGGGCGGATCCATAATTCATTTTCTCTAGAGCCGCCTTGGGTTTCACCCTGAGCAGTGGTGGAAACTGGGTGGGAGTCGTTTACTGGGATGGGGGAAGCCTGTCCAGCCTGTGCTGGAGAAGACATCCTGGCCTTAGAGTCACCATGGCAACAACCCTGCTGATCCTGGTCAGGCCCTCCCTGTGCCTCAGCTGGTGCAGCCCCTGCAGGGAGCCCCTGGGTCACTGCGGCTTCACAGAGGAAGACACTGAGCCCCAGAGACAGGACGCCACCTGCCTTCAACCACCCAGCAAATCTTCACTGGACTGGAAGTGAAGATTGGTTTCCTGAGCCCAGGGTGGGATGGTGGAAGCCCACCAAGTCACCTTGGAGGAGAACCTTGGACCCTCCAGATCCTGGGCTAGGGAGGAGGGGAACGGGCAGAGCAGGTGCCCAGGGCTGCGGTCAGTGTAATGGGAGCTGGCCAGCTCTCAGGAGCTGAATAATACATGGGGGAGAGCCAGGCTGTCAGCTAAGAGCCAGGGCAAGGTGGGGGTGTCTCAGCAAGACTCCGGCAGGGCCTTGTGAGGCTTTACTGGGGGAGAGCAGTCCTGGCCCTGATCCCCACCTGTGCTGCTGACTGGCTATGCAGCCTTAGGAAAGTCCTTGCCCTCTCTGGGCCTAAGTTGTCTCATGTTTAGAGTGGGAGTGATAAGCTGTGCCCTGCCTCCTTCACCAGGAGGCAGCAAGACCTGATGGAGCTGCCGGACAGTAGAAGAGGCTGAGATGCCTCCTGGTGGCGCCTATCTGAGGCCCCTGCCTAGACCTGTCCTCTCCTCCCAGTTTCTGCCCTGGCTCAGTAGGTTGCCCTCCCTGGGTGCCACCGATTGCTTCAGCTGGGCACCTGACCCAAGGCCATGTGCCCACTGGTTGGTGACCAGTCTGACTCACTTTTGAAAATCTGCACTAAAAGAGGTAGGGGGCAGGGGAACATTCAGGGTGGGGGTGGCAGCCCTAGGCCCAAAGCCTCAGAACCAGCTCCTCTCTCTCCTCCTCCTCTTCCCCTTTCTTCTCCCTCTGCCCGAGGATCAGGACATGCAGGGGCCAGGGTGGCTGCAGACCTCTAGTTTCTGTCAGGCTCCGACTCACTGAGCTGCAGTTTAGTCCTTGGGTCCTAGATCTAATGCTTTGCTTGTTGAGGGAGACCACAGAGTGGCAAGGGTCTGGCCCTACTTCTGCCACTTGCCAACTCTGTGCCCTCGGGTGAGTGGCTTTAGAGCCTCGGCTTGCTCTGCTGTGAAACGGGGACAGAGAGAGGCCTTCCCGGGCCAGCGGCGAGGAGCTAAGAGGGAACGTGAGCAGGCCAGGCTCCCCTCTCCGTCTGCCTCTCCTCTGTCCGCTTTCCCCGCTCTCCACTGTCCTCCTTGTGCGCCTGCTCCCCTCTGAGATTCGCTGAGAGCCAGCCTGTGCCCAGCCATCCGGAGGGGTCGTGCCGGGGGCTGGTGGTGCCTGCGGCAGGCAGTCGTGGGGAAGGGCAGGGGCTCGATGGAAACGGGGGCTATCAGGCGGCTTCCTGGGCAGGGGCTGGGGCACAGGTGCGCGGGAAGTGGGCCTCCTGCAGCGTGCTCGCCCGACCACCTCCTCCTGCACTGTGCACGCTCCTTCCTCTTTCTGGGCTGTGGCTGCTGCCTGCCTCAGGGAAAATGAAGGGTAGAGATGTTTTTCTGAACCTAAAGGTGGTGCCGCTTGCCCCGCCTCCTGGAGCCGGTTTCCAGAGTGAGGCCCTGGCCAGGCGTGTGGCACACGATCTCACGGGATTCTCACAACAGGCCGTGAGGTAGGAACTGCTACTGTCTCCATTCTCCAGACGCGGAAACTTAGAGCGGTAAAGGGATTTGTTAGAGGTCACCTGGCTTGGGAAAGCAGAAGCTAGGTCTGGCTAGGTCCAGAGCTACTGTCCTCACTGGGCCTTCTGCCCGCTCGGCTCTGGGGTGGCTGGCCCGTCACGCAGAAGTGGCCTGGGATGCTGGGCAGAGCCGGGGTTTAGCTGAGCTGACCCCATAGCCTGTTCTTGCCAGGAGTTTGGGAGGTGGAGGGACCCAGCCAGGCCTCTGAGGTGGTCATTCCTCATGTGCTGCGTCCCTGCTTGGGGTCCCCATTTGGATTCTTTAGCCTGTCCCCTGTCCCTGAGGGTCCTATAGCCAGCGTTCACTCATTCATTCATTCCACAGAACTCTTTGTGGACATGTGCTCTGTGCCAGGCACTGTCTAAGCTCTGTCCAAGCAACCGTAAATGAAACAGACAAAAATCCCCATGGAGTCCACGTCTAGCGGTGGGGGGAGTTGGTGAATGAGGACAGTGAGTAACACAGGTAACAGCCAGGTGGTGGTAAGTGCTGTGGGTGGAAAGAAAGCCAGGAGGGCAGCATGAGGTGGGGCATGTGACCCCGAGCCGTCAGGGAAGGCCCCTGGGCAGGGTGAGAGAGAGGGCGCTGCGGGTAGCACCTGGGTCTGAGGGGTGGACGAGAGGCCAGGCCAGGGTGGCCAGAGGGCAGTGGGGGCACAGCGGGGGGTTGAGGTCGGAGGTTGAGGGCACAGGTGTGGGGCCTTGTGGGCCATGGTGGGGACTTGGCTTTGACGGCCAGCAAAGCAGACCCGTGAGAGGGTTTTGGCAGAGAAGGGATGGAATTTGACCTCGGTCTTCATGAGAGCCTCTGGGCCGCAGGAGAACTGACTGCAGGCGTGAGGGCAAAGGTAGGGAGGCCAGCGTGGAGGCTTCTGCGGGGGACCGGGCTGCCACAGTGCAGGTGGGGACGAGTGGTGGGGTGCTGGGCATATGTGGCAGGCAGAGCCGATGGGATTTGCTGAGGGGGTGTCAGCACTGGCTCCCAGGTTTCCTTTTGGAACAGTGGGGAGGATGGAGAGGCCATCATCGGCTGAGGTGAGGAAGGCTGCGGGCAGAGGGGATTGAGGAGGTAGGGCCCAGAAGCCAGCTCTGGATGTGTGAGTGTCGGATGTCCATGGGGCACTGCCAGGGAGCTGTCAGGGGCCATCACAGCAATCAGGGCTGGTGACATCAGTTAGGGAGTCATCAGCACCTAGGCGGCATTGAAGCCACAGTTCTGGAGGATGACACCAGGGAATGGGTGCAGAGGGAGGAGAGACCAAGGAATGAGCCCCAGGAATGCACTGTTCCAGGGCCACGGAGGTGGTCAGTGATCACCAGAAAGCCAGTGGAGGAGGTGGCGGAGAGCCAGGAAGGAGTAGGGGCCTGGGCTGCGGAGGAGGGCAGGGCCATTGCGAAAGATGGGCACACGGGCCAGGGGAGTCGAGGATGGAGAACTGATCACTGGATGCAGCTCCTTAGAGCTCCAGGAGTGACCATGACGAGGGTGGTCCCAGTGGAGTGGTGCAGGTGAGGGAGGTTATACCTGATGGGAGAGGATTCGAGAAGGACAGGACTGTGATGGTCGGTCACAGGGTGGGCCTACCTGGGGCACACTGAAGCCACTGCATTGTGCACTTTAGCAGGTGAATTGTATGGGGCGTGGATTATATCTTGATTTTTAAAACAAGGAAAAAGAAGGAAGGGAAGGAGGGAGAAGGGAGGGAGGGAGGAGGGACTCCACCACTGGGAGTCTGTCCTATCCACCCTTTGTGCACATGGGGACGGGGCACACACAGAGCCGCTCATCGCTACGATAGACCATGATGCATTGTAGGATGGAGCAACACATGGCTGGAGCACGGAATGTGGAAGATCTCTGTGTCCTGCTGGGGAGCGAGCGCCAGGATCTGCCGATGCAGGAGGCAGGATGCAGCGCAGCCTTCATCTGCAGCGGGTACCCGGGCCTTCTGTCTGTAGGGAGCATGTGCATGCGTGTGCGTGTGTGTGGGGGGGTAAGAATAGAAGTTTGTATTTGCTTTTATTTACATACAGAGATACTGCGAAAGATATGCAAGAGCATAATGAGAATGGTTACCTCACTGTAAACCTTTCTCTAGCAGTTTGATTTTTGAATCATGTGAATGCATTTCTGATTCAAACAAACAAAAAAGGTAACATTTAAAAAGTGAAAAAATAACAATGGAAAAAAAGGAATTGGAGACAGTGAGTGGAAATACCTCTTTAGAGGGGTTCCCAGGAAGCATGTCAAGGTCCGAGGCCACAGGGTCCAGCCCTGCCCCCTACCCCAGCTCCATGTGGCATTTGAGGAAACTGAGGCAGAGAGCGGTTAGAGACTTGCAGGGGAGAAGTGGTACAGGGCTGGCCCTTCAGGCTTAAGGACACCTCCTAGAGCCACAACTCCTCCCTGCCCCAATGGGGGTCTTTGTCTGCCTGGAGTTTGTCCAGGGGAAAGGCTGAGAGGCCGCCATTGCCCAGGTCCCGCTGCAAACCCTCGGGCAGGCTTCTTTTCACTCTGGAGTCCCACCATCCAGATGAAGAGACTGCCGGCCACAGAGTCAAGCCTAGCTGGAGGAGGAGGAAGACACACAGCACCCAGAGACAGAGCCCAGGAGATACAGAGTGGGGTGGCTCAGAGCTCTGCGTCAGGTCTCGTTCTTGTTCCTGATCTGACCCACAGCAAGTCACGCAGCCTCTGCATCAGGGTCTCCTCATCCGTAGGTGTAGGCTACCAGTGCCACCGCCTCCTGGGGCTCATGTGGATGTTAAATGAGAAACAGAGAGCTGGGTTCAGTTCCTGACCTGGGTAAGTGGCCATTATAATTGTTAGCATTGTCATTGCAGGCCACTACCCTGTCTGCTTTGGGGCGGGGGTGGTCTGGGTGACTGCTGGGCAAGGCCCGCCTACTTGACCCCTCCTGGTCTTGGGGGCCCAAGCTCAAGCTAGTGGTGAGCAGAGGCTGCCTCCCAATCAGGGCCCCCAGCCTCTGCACAGGCACAGAGGGGTGTCAGGGAGCAAGTTTCTCATTCATTCATTCCTCAAATATTAGTTGTGCATCTATTACGTGCCGAGCACTGTGCTGGGCACTAGGGGGTCACAGAGTTGAATGGAACCAGACACGTTTCCTGTGCTCATGGAGTTTCCCATGTCATAGGGAGCACAGACTTTAAACAAAGAGCTACACGAACAAGAGCTGTGAAGGTCAGGGCATGACTCTAGGTGGACAAATACTGCACTGAAGGTCCAGGAAGGTTCCCCTGAGAAGGCAGCCCTGAGCTGAGATCTGAAGGAGGAGAGGGCGCCAATCACACAGTAGCATTCCAGGTAGATGGAATAGCATGTGCAAAGGCTAGGTGGTAGGAATGGCTTCAAGGAAAGTCCTATGTCTGGAGCATGTGATGGGGGGCATGTGGAATGAGAAGTGACCAGGATGGCAGGCAGGGACCAGCCCCAGGAGGCAGTGGAGGTTGGGACGGGACTTTGGTCACCATTCCCAAAATAGTGGGAAGCCACAGCAAGGCTTTAAGCTTACGGTATTGCTATGAACGGATTTGCATTTTGAAAGTAATGAAAATAACCAACACTGCCAATGTTTACTGTGTGCCAGGCTTCGTGCTGAATGCTTTTCAGGACTATCTCACTAGATTCTCACATATGTAAGATAGAAACTGGTCTTCACATTTTATAGATGAAGGGCTCAATCTTAGAGAGGTTAGATTTCTCAGCCAAGAGCCCACAGCCAGAAAGTGACAGGGCCTGTGTTCAGAACTACCAGGCCACACGGAACTCGACTGTCACCACAACCTTCTGAAGTGGGGACGGTTATTCTCATTTCAGATGAGGAAACAGGCCCAGAGAGGTTATGTAAGCTGCCTGAGGCCATACAGCTTGAAACCAGCATTGAGCCCAGGCAGCCTGGCTCCAGAGTGTCCGTGCTCTCAACCCTGGCCTCACATCGCTTCTTGGAAAGTGGTCTGGAAAGAAGCTCTTGGGCCACCATGTGGAGAGGGATGGGACGGGGACGGTGGCTTGGCTGGGACCGGGCTGTAGGGAGTGCAGTGGACACATTCAGGATGAGTTGAAACAGGCTGGCCCTGGTGACAGGCTGGATGGGGCTGGGGTGAGGGTGGAGCCGGGTGGACTTGGGGTTGCCCTGGCGAGGCTGGATGAGCAGAGGAGTCGTCTCTGAGGTGAGGTGGGGCCACATGGGAATGCCACGTTTGGTCTGGGACACAGTGGGTTTGCAGTGGCTGTGGGACAGTGCAGTGGAGAATCAAGGGGTCAGTTTGGACCCAGGTCTGGAACTCGGAGGGACGACATGCAGCAGATCGAGCTGGGGTGGGTGAGCTGTCCCGGAGAGGGACAGACGGGGAAGAAGAGGCCCCAAAAGGAAAGTGCGGGCATGAGGAGCCGTGGAATCTAAGCCAGAGAGGGGCATGGAGAACGGAGAAATGCACAGGAAGGGACAGCCTGACGAGCGTTCATTCCCTTGGCTCCTTTGCACACCTGAGTCTTCTAAAGCTGCAGGCCAGGCCACCCCTGGGAGGCCATAGGAGGCCACCCCTGAGCGCAGGCCTGCTGCCTGGGGACAGGCCTGAGCGAGAGTGCAGGCCCCTCCTGTGATTGCCGGGGAGGGTGAGTGATGGGAACCGGGTGGCTGATGGGTGGGACCCAAGCCTGGAGTTTACCCTGGGGGTGAGTCAGGGACTTTTGGGGCTTTTTAGGGGCCTTCCCTAGCCCTAAAGTCACCATGAGCTGCCATTTCACAGTGACCTGGGCATGCACAGCTGCACAACCCCTCTCTCTCACCCACACAGGTGTAGACAGTACAACCATGCCGACCACACACCTAGAAAGCCCAGGACGTGACATGGAGACGTAGACTACCCTGGTCCACGGGCACAGGCCCGGCCCAGTGAGGACCATGGGTGGCCCAGTGGCCGAGCCTCTGGCCTGAGCCCTCGCTGCCTGAGGACCTCCAGACCCCCAGACTCACCTCCCACCCTTTCCTGCCAGCTTGGGAGACAGAATAGGCCTGGATCCCATCCAAGGCCTGGACTTGGCCCGACACCCTGTGAACTCAGGGCCTTTCCTGCCTCTCCCTGGCCCAGAGGCCCGACCTGCAAGGCGGGGAGTGGGAATGACCATCACACAGTAGAAACCCTCACTTAGGATCTCACGGCCAGGCCTCCAGGCAGCTGGGACAGGGGCTGAGGTAAGCCACCAAGCATTGGCCTGTCTCGGTGCCCTCATCGCCAGAAGGGGACTGCGTGGGCATCATCATGCCATCTCACAGGTGGAGGAAGTGAGGCTCAGAGAAGAGCCTCAGTGAGTTAGGGGAAAAGGCTCCAGCTCTGCTGCAGCCCCCTGCTGCCTTTTCCCCTGCAACCTGGGGCCACACACCTGGAAAGACACACCTTGGGCAGACCTCAAGGACCCAGAACTAGGGCCCCCTTACCTGCGTCCCGTGGCTTGCTCCCCGCCTGCATGCCGCCTAATGGGGGTCCTGTGGCTGGCCCCCAGGAGCACGGCTGGCCCAGCAGAGCAGATCAGTGTCGCCCAGCCCACCACGCCAACCGCCTGGGGCCCCATGTATATTTAATGATGTCTATTATTCCTGTTTTGTCTCTGGAAAGGAGTGAGCAGCTGACAGGGAAGGCAGGAACAGCCTGGAGAGCTGAGCAGTGGGCCTGTCCCACACTCCAGCCTGGCCCGAGGCTTCCCAGGGGAGCTTTTGGCCCCTCCTGGCAGCCACACGGTACCTGCTGCATCCACCCTAAAAGGTGCACCTCTTCCGGGAAGCCTTCTTTGCCACTCAGAGGTCCTATTAATAAATTCTGGCTCTACACTCACAAGCTGTGTGGCCTACAGTGAGTTGCACCCCATGGAGAACAGGGTGCTGCGCGGGTGGCCCAGTACAGCCCCGGGCATACACTGGGCACTCAGCGAGCACCTGCTGACCCCTCCACCCCTGGCCTCTGAGGCAACAGGAAATGCATCCAGCCACCTTGCTCTCACAGGGTAGCCTCCCTGCCATCCCAAGGGCTCTCACAGGGCCTCCTGGGGATGCTGCCTACCCCGGCAGCCAGACCCCTTCCAGAGGGCTGTCTGGGCCTGCAGACCCTGGCCAACCTCCTGGGCAGAGCCCGTCCCAGGCTGAGTGAGGACCCCTGCGTTCTCCTTGCCACCTCAGGCTTGGGCCTGCACCATGGGCCCAGGCTACGCCCACTCAGGCCGCCAAGCTCACTGCTCCCGCCCACACCCACCAACCTGGCAACGGAGTTCAGCAAACGGGAACGGTTTTTAACGCTTTATTTCAGAAAGGAGAGTTGGGAGCTTAGAGAGAAAATACCTAAGTCCCCACCAAGGGGTGCAGACCCAGGTCCTGGGGTTTTGTGCTGGGCAGGGGCTGCCCTAGAAGGAATGGGGGGAGGCACTTTGAGACACCACTCAGGCTGCAGAGGGTGTGAGCTGGGCCTTTGAAGCCACTACCTTCTGGTTCCCACCATGGGACAGCCCTTTGTGTGTGGGGGACAGGGAAGTTTCATCCTGGGAGGGCCCCCCAACCCTGAGTGCCAGAGAAGCTGGCAGGGGCTGAGGGAGCAGCAGGCGCCCGACAGTGACCACCGCCTCCAGGGACCCAGGTAGGCCCAGCTCCCTGCCCAGCACTACGCATGAGTCCGTTAGGCCGTGGTGGGAGCAGCTGGGCAACCTGCCCCTCACTGCCTGAGGGGCTGGGGGTCCAGATGCAGGCCCAGGGCCCCAAACTCAGAGCCCCAGCAGAGGGATCAACCTTGGGAAATGCCCCCATCTTGCCCCTCTGCCCCAACACACTTCATCATCTGCCTACTGAAGAAACGTCTGGAAACCGCAGATTTGAGGGACCACTTCCTGGGGTGTGTGTGTTTGTGTTTTCCCTGTTTGGGCGACTGTGTGTCCCAGTGGGTCCGACTTCCCAGGGAGATGAGTCTGGTGGGCAGGAGGCCCGGGAGGAGCTGTTACTTCTTCACGATCTGGATGACATCCTCGTGCTCCATGGTGTGGGTCAAGCCCACCCGCTGCGGGCTGTACTTGGTGCTGGTGCCCTGGGCGAGAAATGGGGGCAGAGGGATCATGTCAGCCTAGACTGGCCAAGGCCAAGGGGGATGTCACTGGAGGAAGGTGGAGGTGTGTGAACAGCAGGGGCCCCTGATAGCAGGACATCCCCAGTGGGGACCATTCCTGATCTCAAAGGTCAGGGAGGCCTATGTCCAGCATGGGCTGGCATGCACACTCCATGGAATAGGACAGACACAGACACGCTGGTCCCATAGAAGAACAGGGACACTGAGCAGAGTGTGAATGCCCTGCTCTGCACGTTGTGTTGGGTCTGACCGTGCCTCCCACCCAGAGACTCACCCACACCAGGGCGTACTTGAACTGGCTGGCGAGAGACCGGTGGATGCGGTGGCACTGGAGGACAAAAGCATCAGATCGGAAGACAAGGCTACACCGAACCCCACCCGAGCTTGGCCACACACCCTAAGCACAGGGGATGTGCCAAAAAGCAACAGTTCCCACGGCAGGTGCTCCAACAGTCCAGTCCTTGGGTCAAGGAATGACGCATGCTTGACTCACACGCAGCCTCCTAGTCCCAGCTGCAAGTGGGTCCCACTCCCAACCTGCCCGGAAGCTGCAGTGCACAGTTAGGAATGTGCCCGCAGCCGTCAGGGCAAGGTTGAAGACCTGGCTGCTAGCGGCCCTCCGCCTGCCTCATCTGAACAGATGCTCCTTCAGAATGGGACAGGGTGACAGCCTGGAGTCACCACTGCTCGGTCACTGTCTCTCAGCCCTCCCAGTCCCAGCTGTGGCACATCACCCCACCCCAACCCCGCGACAGCACCATCAGCACTCCTGGGTAGGGAGGGAGGTCGGAGGCATCCCAGCGCTCTCAGGAAGCCGGAAGGAGACCCTGAAGGGGGAAGCCAGCCAGTGCCCTGTGGCAGCCACGGTGATGGTGGCAGCCACGGTGATGGTGGCAGTCACAGTGGGGCGGGCAGCGAGAAGACTGCCGTGTTGCTCCTTTCCCCACATGCCCACAAGTCTCACAGGGCAAAGACCAAACGGCTCAGCCCAGCTTCCCAGGGGAAGAGGAAGATGTCAAGCCTGCAGGAACACTTCCCTGACACATGAGGGAAGCCAACTGATTCTGGTCTCTTCTGGCCTATAAATGGGTTTTGTTTCATTCAGCTTGCCCATTGCTAAGAAATAAATTAAACCCACAGGCAGAATTTAAAATGCAGGGTCACACAGTCACTGGATTCTGTTGAAACACTGAAAACTTTAGGAGCGCTGGATGCATTGCAATAGCCCTGGGGTCAGTTACCCCAGATGAGGGCACTGAGGCACAGGATGGGGAAGGAAGGCTGTGACCCAGGTCTGGCTGGCTCGATGTCTACCTGCTTCACCTTCTTTGGGTCTCTGTTGTCAGCACCCAGGTTGTAATGAATTTTGTGGGCAGGGCAGGCCTTTTACCTACAGCTCCTCACACGTGGGACAGTTGAGTGTCCTGGAGGGAGGCACCTGGGGAGGGCAAGCTGGAAGGGAGGTGACGACGGAAGGAGCGGGCCTCTGTGGGACACCCCCCACCTCTCCTCACTCTCAGGCCCAGCACCTGTCCGTCTGCCTGGCACTGCCCTCCTTCACTTGTGCCTCTGGGCCTTGCACCTGTTATCCCTGCTGCCTACGACACTGCGCGCTTCTTCCCAGGCACTTGTGTCTGTAGCCTGCTGGGCTCCTCGGCTCTCAAACAGGCCTGGGGGATGGAGCCTCCAACAAGGAGCTCCTTGTGAGTGACTGAAGGGATTCAGGAGGGTAATCTTTAGTCTCCTTGGCTCCTGCCTGGCGTGCTAACTTTTAAGCCCAGGCCCTGAGGAAGTTGTGATGGTCTAGCCTCACTTATATTAGCACCTTGAGACCAGCACCCAGAGGCCATGGGCTGGGCTTGCTAAATGAACAAATGCATGCGACCAGACTGCAGGCCCACCCACCACTGTCCTTCTAAGGGGCTGCAGGGACGGCTGGGTCTCACAGTGTCCCTTGCTTCTATGATACAGATCCCGAGCTTGTGGAAAACAACACCTAAGAAAACAAAAGCCCAAGAGGATGGCTGTGTGACCTGGGCTCTGGACTATTGCCTGCTCCTGCAGGGTCATGTTCAGGTGACAGTGTTCTGGACAGGGAAATGTACTCATGCTTCCCAAGCCCAGAACCTGTGGGCCTGTGCACGCCCGCTCCCCTGCCTGGGGTACTCCTGGCCCCAACACATTTTTTTTTTTTTTTTTTTGGAGACAGAGTCTCACTCTGTTGCCCGGGCTAGAGTGCCGTGGCGTCAGCCTAGCTCACAGCAACCTCAAACTCCTGGGCTCAAGCGATCCTCCTGCCTCAGCCTCCCGAGTAGCTGGGACTACAGGTGTCCACCACCATGCCCACC
>CAUYSK010056059.1:0-12336 GCA_963575035.1 Avahi laniger
TCTCTACTAAAAATACAAAGAAATTAGCTGGACAACTAAAAATACATAGAAAAAATTAGCCGGGCATGGTGGCGCATGCCTGTAGTCCCAGCTACTCGGGAGGCTGAGGCAGAAGGATCACTTGAGCCCAGGAGTTTGAGGTTGCTGTGAGCTAGGCTGACGCCACGGCACTCACTCTAGCCCAGGCAAAAGAATGAGAGTCTGTCTCAAAAAACAAACAAAAAAAAAAGGTAAAATAGAAGAGTTGATTAGAAGATAAGAGGATTTCGAAAATGTACGATAGTTGAAAAAAAGTATAATTCTTACACGAGAACTCAAAGGCCGCCTAGTTCAATTCCATCTAAGACTCAGCTCCTTCCCCTATAGGCTCCTTCAGCTATAGCATCCTTGCCCTGCAGTTGCCCAGCCTCTGCTTAAACCATCCTAATAGCAAGTAGCTCAGAAAGACATTTCATGGAATGTGCCAGAAATCCAGAGAAAGACTTGCTCTCTGTCTCAACTTCTCTCTGGCTTCTGACAAATAGCCATGAGTCATTGCCCAGCTACTCTCGGTAAGAGTCATATAACCAAGACAGACGGCAGAAGTATCCTATCCCACAACCAGAGGCTACAGCACTGTTTTCTTTAGTCTGTGACTCTCCTAGAGGCTAAATAGGATCTTCCCCTTTCCTTTTCCTTGTGCAGGTCACTTGAAAACTGAGTTTGATCCCCTACACCCTTATCACAACCCTATGAAAAGTATAGATTTCCATGTCCTTATCTAGATTAAGTAATGTCCTGCTATACTAATTTGGGAGAATTTATAGAAGAAGCCTAGAACTTGAAATTGAAATTCAACAAATACTGAACAGACACAAAACATCAGACATTGTATTAGAAGAGGAGACGAAAAATGAATCAAGTATCAATTTTTCCTTCTAGAACCTCAAGTCTGATTAGAGAGATAGACCTGTATGTGTTAGGCAGCACATAAAACAATTTTTATTAGTAACAGGCTTTAGACTTACCTTTCTGAGACTCAAGGTCTTCTCTTCTCTTGGCTTATTTCAACAATGGCCATTCGAGTCCTGGAACAGGTAAAGATAAGATTTGTCAGACAATTTGAATACTGGTTACTCAATATTAAATTTTCAATATTTTTTTTGGCTTGGAGCACTAGAAATATTATACAATGGCAAAAATGATAGAAAATGTATGGTTGTCAAGAACATTAGAAATATTATGAATTTCATTTGGGGGAAACTTTTACCCTAAATTTAAAGGATCCATTGAATTCCTGAATAATTTCTTCTACCACCTAAGTTAACTCATGAAAAAATTGAAATCTAAAGGAGAGACTTTGCAACTTGTTTAGGTGATATATAAGAGCAAGAAGAGGCTGAAGAGGGAGCATCTATAAAAAGGTGTCTTGCAAACATTTGGAAATCTGAGACTAAATTAGAAGTGAGGGCTAGACGTGGATTTTGTGAAGGCACTTTTTGAGTACTAATGTAGTTAAAGTCTAGAGAGAAGATTAAATTTACAAAGAGGGAATTGTTTAAAGAGAAGAGATGAGAGCCAAAGACCAAGTCACACGATAAATAATTGTCTTGGTGGTAGGAGACAGAAAAACCTGCAAAGTAATCAGGAAAGAATCCGCCTGTAAAGTAGAAGAATACCAGGAGAGAATATTCTCATAGAACATAAGGGATTTGAGATTTAAGAAAGAAAGAAATGGTCAGCAAATTCTAATCATCTAGGTACGTCAGGAAAATTGTTGACAGAGAATTGGCCAAATGTGCTCCCTAATAAAATTTGGAAGAAGGAGTTTCAGAAGACTAGTGACTGCAGAAGCCAGAATTCACTGTGCTAATTTGGGGATTGAGATTGGCCTTTCATATCAGGAGGTGCTACTATTTATTTCTTTGGACGAGGGAACTAGGAAGGCTGGAGTGATAGCCTTGTCCTGCTGCTAGCCGGTGATGACTCCTCTGTGGCTCCAGAGAAGAGCTCCAGCTTTTATAGAGCTTGATGCTACTCTGAAATCTGCCTACCAGATTGCTTGGTCCTTTTACATTAGAGATCCCTACTACTATGCCTAAGTTAATGCATATTGCTGGAGGTTTCCAAAAGGACACAGATTTTCCAACTGGTAATATTTTCTGGACCTGGGATATTTCTTAATCTATGCTATTGTGCTCAGTTAATAACCCTCTGCTGAGCTCTGTGTGATAGACCCAATGACTTCATGTGCCATTAAAGATACAGAATTAAACGAGGCATATTCCCTACCTCATGGAGAAAAGATACACAACAAGCATCCTATGAGTTGTGCAGGCACATGCAAAGTATTGACAGCACAGAGGGAGGAGCCTAACTGCCTGAAGATTTGACAACAGAACTGTTTTCCGTAGAGAATCTCCCGGCCCTGGGCCTCTTGTCCTCTCCTCCTTCCCCTTTTCTGTCCACATCATGTTTAATTAGTCTGGGCCAGCAAGTGTTGTTCCTATACAGGTGGAAAGACGTCATTTTAGGGCCGTGTTCCTGACTCTTTTGACTTGCCAGTTAATGCTCCAACTGACTCACGGTGCCACAGGTATGTATTACTCAACAAGCCAGGTGTGATAGTTCTGGGAGATCCAAATCCTGCAGCCATAATGAAGGCTAGAATTTTCATTTAGTAAACAACTTGGTCTGTCATTTTGGTTTTGTTTTCTTACTTGATTGAGCTACTGCCTGAAAAATACAGGTTTTTAAACACATATATTTATTTATTTCTAAAAAGCATGCCAGTTGAATTGCAAAATTTGGAAGAATTTTTCCTTCTCTATTTTCTTGAATGTATCATTAGATGTGATTTTTTAAAAAATTTTCTGATATCTGTATAGAAGGAAACCTTAAAAATGACTGATCTGGGCCTTCTATCTGGTTCTTGAATCAGAATCTTCATTACTCCCGCCACGTGGACGTCCAGCTTCCTGGTTACCTGACAGTGGGTGGCATGTGACTATACTCATGATCAGTCCATAACACTGAGCTTTCTTTCTGAAATGGCCTATTATTTCTTTGTGTTATCTTTTCTGGCTTTCTGAACACAAGCCTTATGACAACAATCCTATTATCTGTAGCATGTTGCACAGTTTTCAGATTGCTTTCACTTGCATTTTCTCATGTGATTCTTACATTCCTGTGAGGAAAACAGAACTATTATTGTCATTGTATCACCAAGAGTATAGCCACCCAGATACCTGTCTCAAAAACTTTGTTTGGCACCCAACTCATAGAACTATAGATTTCCAAAGGACAAATGTATCATGTCCCAATGTTCAAGTTAAGTTGCTATTAATATTTTTCAATGAAGTTGTTTGGAGTTGACTGAAAGAAAAAAAAAACTCATCATACTGTGGTGCTTCACCATCATTTTGAGGAAAATAATGCCGTTATTTTTTTTTTTTTACTCAAGAATAAATTTGGAAACTTCAAGATGTCAAACCTATTAAGAGTCACCAGAGTTTAGGCTCAACATTATATCAACTAATAGCCGTGGTTGATTTTGTGCCTACTATGTGGCAGGAACTGAGCCAAGTTCTCTATATACATCATCTCCCCTAAACTTACACCACTTTTAGGTGTCACCATTCCCATTTTATAGTTGAGAAAACTTAAATAAAATTTGTAGGAGGCCATTGATTTGGACTATGTTCCTGTACTGGACTAAGCTGACCACACTGATATGGAGTCATTCATGCTAATAAAACTAATTAACTTGGGAGTATACTAATGTAACAGATAGCTAAGTTTCATTTAGTGACAGCAGCTGAGCTCTAGTCAATTGTAGGTGGTCAGCTGATTCAAATAGGCTATAACTAAGTTGTTCTTTTTGCCCCACTACCATTTTCTATCCATAAATACTGCCTAACCACATTGCAGCTCAGAAGTTCCTAGAACCTGTTCTGGTTCTGACGGTTGCTTGATTTGTGAATCATTTTTTGTTTGTTTGTTTGTTTGTTTTCTCAAATAAACTCAGTTAAATTTAAGGTTGTCTAAGGTTTTTTAAAAATTATTTTAAGAAAAGGCTTAAACAGGCAGAGCAACTCACCTGTTTAAGAGTTAAACAGAACAACTCACTTTCAGGATCTGGGATTTAAACCTAGACTTTTTTTATTTGAATCCTGTGCTCTTAGATCCCATGTTATTATTTCTTAAAGCGCAGTATCCACCTGCATTAGATTTACCTGGGATATGTGTCAATAAATCAGTTTCCTAGATCTTTCCCCAAGGCTAAAGGATCAATTTCTGTAGATAGAACCCAGCATTTTCATTTGGAACAAGTTTTCATTTGGTGCACTGAGGTGTGAGAACCACTGCACTGTGCCACCCTTCCTCCCAAGCACTTTCGCAATAGAGAGGGAAGGGCTTGGAAAAGCTTTGGGCTTCATCCCACACCACTGGTGCTGGCGCACGATGGGGACAGCAACCAGTGTTTACTGGGCTTATAGCCATCAAGAGGGTTGTGCTTGGCTATTTTCCCACTGCACAAGATGGTATGGACCCAGTTACGGGCAGAATCAGAAAGTGGAGAGTTTTTACTGTCTTTCACTTTTATGTTTAGAGATAGTGATAATAAGTGAAGACTTAAAATCTCAGAACTTTGTGTTTTATAGAAAGGCTGTACTTATTTCTAAATATTAATAGCATTTCTTCTCTTTGTTTCAAGGTCTCTGAGGATAAATTATTACCATCCTTTTTGGCTATTCTTGCCATAATACTTTCTTCAAAATGAAGTAAGGGGAAAGAGCAAATCTCATTGAGCCATTGAGGAGTATTTATTGAAGAGAGAGATGCCTGGATGAAATTCATCACTTTGCTCTATGAGGAAGACAATGTAATGTAGAAACTGTGAATTATCAAAAGCTTTGCTGAAAAATGCAAAAGAAGGTGTCTATGCACAGGCCACAGTGTCTTCTGGATTCCAAAATGAGCCCAATATCAGACGTGAGGAGGCATTATACGTAAAATACCTCTGTGAGTTTGCACATTAACATTGCTTGTTCCCACCTGATCCTCCTGTGGATGCTGCCTCTCCAGCCAGCTTGTCATACATTTTTGTAGCTCCCTCAAGCTCTAATGTGGTGAAATACAGCTCATTGGTTGCTATGTTAATGTTAATTATGAAAATCCAATTGCAACCTGAGTAAAGCGATCTGTAGAGAGTTTTGATTTTCTAAAGTAGAATCAAAGTGGGTTATGACTCTTCTATTTCTGTGAAATTCTTCATGGCTTTTCCAAAATAAACATAATGGTAGTACTATTTAATTTCTTTCCAATTTTTCAGTTTATCAAAGTTTTTATTATTATTATTATTTCAGTATATTATGGGGGTACAAATGTTTAGGTTACATATATTGCCTTTGCCCCACCTGAATCAGAGCTTCAAGCATGTCCATTCACCAGACGGTGTGCACCACATCCATTAGATATGAATATACCCATCTCCTCCTTCCCACTCCCACCTGCCCGACACCCGATGAGTGTCACTGCTAAATGTGCACATAAATGTTGATCAGTTCAAACCACTTTGTTGGTGAGTACATGTGGTTCTTGTTTCTCCATTCTTGTGATACTTTACTTAATAGAATGGGCTTCAGCTCTATCCAGGATAATACAAGAGGTACTAGATCACCATTGTTTTTTGTGGTTGAGTAGAACTCCATGGTATACATATGTCACATTTTATTAATCCACTCTTATATTGATGGGCACTTGGGTTGTTTCCACATCTTTGCAATTGTGAATTGTGCTTCTATAAACATTCTAGTGCAGCTGTCTTTTTTATAGAATGTCTTGTTTTCCTTTGGGTGAATGCCCAGGAATGTGATTGCTGTATCAAATGGTATTTCTACTTGTAGCTCTTTGAGGTATCTCTATATTGCTTTCCACAGAGGTTGCAATAGTTTGCAGTCCTACCAGCAGTGTATGAGTGTTCCTGTCTCTCTACATCCACACTGACATTTATTGTTTTGGAATTTTGTGATAAAACCCATTCTCACTGGAGTTAAGTGATATCTCATTGTGGTTTCAATTTGCATTTCCCTGATGATTAGAGACTTTGAGCATTTTTTCGCATGTTTCTTGGCCATTAGTCTGTCTTCTTTTAATAAGTTTCTGTTCATGTATTTTGCCCACTTTTTAATGAGGTTGTTTGATTTTTTTTTTTTTTGCTGATTTTTCTAAGTTCTATATAGATTCTTAGTTATCAGCCCTTTATCAGATGTGTAGCATGTGAATATTTTCTCCCATTCTGCAGGTTGTCAATTTGCTCTTATGACAGTTTCCTTGGCTGTGCAGAAGCTTTTTAATTTATCAGGTCCCATTTATGTATTTTTGTTGTTGCTGTATTTGCCTTTCTTATTCAATAAGTGGTGCTGGGAAAACTGGATAGCCCCATGTAGAAGACTGAAACAGGATCCGCATCACTCACCTCTCACAAAAATCAACTCATGGTGGATAACAGACTTAACTCTAAGGCATGAAACTATAAGAATTCTAGAAGAAAATGTTGGAAAAACTCTTACAGACATTGGCCTAGGGAAAGAATTTATTAAGAAGACCCCAAAGGCAACCACATTAAAGTTTTATATACAAGATTAGCCGATCATGAGGGCTGTCCTATGTAGACAATATTCACTTCATTTTTACTGATGAGAAAACATGGCTCAGAGAAGTAAAGGTAATTGTACAAAATGATAGAGCTAATGCCAGAGTCAAAACAGTAATTTAAGTCACTCCAAACCAAGGGCATTTTCCCCTTCAAGAAACCTTCATGGGAAAAATTCTTCAAAGAGGGATGGAAAGTGTAAATTACTGTTGTTATTGCTGTACACTATTGGTGTTACTATGCCTCATGTTGATTTAGCTTTGCTCCTTCCAAGATGCTAATGCCCAGTTCCAGGGACTTCATGATTATAAACTAACAGATTTCCTGCTTCTAAATGTTTTGAGATTTTAACTGCAAAACCTGCTTAAGGGGCTAGATGTTGTTTTCACTTCTTTTCTTCGTAGGTGGCCTGCTGTGATTCCCAAGACCACCATCATTGTGGAGCTGGAATACTGGCTGATGGTACACTGGGGAATTAAAAGCTGTTGTTTTGCCTTCCAGAACAACAGCTGAGCTAGCCAAGACCAGGTCAGCACACTCACACAGACACACACACACACACACACACATACACACACATACACACACATGCACACCTGCATAAAGCAATTAGCCTCCAGCCTCAACTCCACCTACTCAATCCCTTCATCTAAGTGTTCTTTAGCCTTTCCAAAGCCTCCACTCCCACCCACAGACACTCAGAGATCTAGGCAGGAAGATCTCAAGATCCTAAGGAAAGGCTTATTAAAGGAACTCCCAATTCAGTGACCCAATTTTCTCAAACAGCAGCCTGAGCATAGGGTCATGTCCTTTATATTTCTCAATGTGTGTCTCATCTTGAAGATGCATCTACCCCAGCATCAACTTCTATCTCTCTCTCCTGAGGCTCCCTGCATGCATTAAAAGTAAAACACGACTCCAGTGCCCATAATGATATGCTTCTGTCTGGCTATTTGATGTGTGTCAGGTATATTCAGCAAAGCAGAGGCAGGCCTGGGATCTGCCCAGTCTTTGGACTCTAACTTTCATATTTCAGTCTATGGTCTGTGCTGCTCTTTCAAAAGAAATGCTACCTGTAACTACTCGTAAACCTTTTGAAGTGTATCACTTTAAAGCAATTCTCTTGGTAGATAATATTTCCTATCCCAGATATATGCCAGATTGCTGGGAAGTTAGCTACATTTCAAGGGAGGGGTGACTAACCAAAGACTGGTTAGAGGTACTGCTCCCATGTTGATTTTAGACAAACTTGAATAGAAAGAAAATACAGTTGTATTTTTCTTTTCTTTGTTTATCCCAGTGAACTTTTGTTCCATCAGAACTATTCTTCCTTTGGAATCTGGCATCTGCTTCTAAAACCACTCCCTTGTGCTCAGACATGTTTATAAACTTTTTTCAGAAAGTTCTGACATTACCTCTCTAGAACATTTTAGGAGAAGCTTTTTCTTGTGGCCAAACTTAATGAATTCACACCTACTCTTCTAGACAGAAGGGCCTCCCTCAGACACAGCAGTATGTGGGGCCAACGTGATCAACCTCAGCTTCTTAAAAAGAGAGGTTGAGGAACCAAAATGATACCAAAAAATCAGTGTGGTTCTCATTCCTAGGACATTCTCCCACAAAAAGTACAGCACACCTCATCCTAGGGTTTACAAATTATCTTGGGAATAGGCAGAAGAGGTGAGCAGCTCCAGAAAATCATAATAGGAGGCTATAAAAAAAGATAAAGTTAGAAATGATCATAGCAAAGAGGAACAGAAATGAGTGTTAGAAAAAGAAAGTTAGCAATAGGGATTGCATTATACAAAAAGAAGGGAACTCATGTCTGTTAAATAGCTGTTATGTATTAGGTACTCTGTAAAACACTCTAAGTATAAAATCTCATCTAATTCCTATCTTATAAAGAATGTGTTATGGGTAGAATTGTATCCCTCCAAAATTCATATGTTGAAGTCCTAACCCCCAATCCCTCACAATGAGACCTTGTTTGAGCATGGAATTCTTATAGATGTAATTAGTTAAAATGAGTCAGATTACAGTAGAGTGGATCCAATCCAGTATGACCAGTGTCCTCATATAAAAGGGGAAATTCGAACAATGAGAAATACACATAGAAGGAAGATGACGTGAAGTGACATAGAGAGAAGATAGCCATCTCAAGCCAAGGAGAGAGGTCTGGAACAGATCCCTTCCTCACAGCCCTCAGGAGGAACCAACCCTGCCCACACCTTGATTTCAGACTTTCAGCCTCCAGAACTGTGAGACAATAAATTTCTGTTGTTTAAGCCATTCAGGTTGTGGTATCTTGTTACAGCAGCCCTGGCAAACTAAAACAAAAGGTATTATTATCACTTTGTAAAAGAGGAAACCAAGGCTCAGAGAGGTTACTCAGTTCATTCATAGCCAGTGAGCTGAGTCTTTAATGCAAAGAGGCCAAAGTCTAGTAGAGCCCTTTCCTTCTATCCCACAAAGCTTGCTGCTGGGATACAATATTCCCCCTTTTGAAAAGAACATGACAATTCTGGCTTTCAAATAGTCTGGCTAGAGACTCCTTTGTTCACAATGTAATGAAGAAGTTCAATATGTAAAACAGATGAAGGTAGAGGTGTTCTAGTTGGGACAGGGATGGAGCCTATAGTCTGACCTATTCATCCCTCCCACCCTGGCCACACTGATGGTTCTCAAGAGGCCTCTGTGAAATCGCCATTGTTCTATGGAACACTGTTTGAAATCCACCATATATAAAGGGAAACTACATCGGTACTAACACAGGACCCACCTTAGGTATAACACAAGGGAGCAAGAAATGGTCATTATTAAATGTTATTAACCACATCATATAAAAGCAGAAATTATACCCCTTCTTCCAGAGTACATAAGGGATGACAAGTCCTAAAAATGTCTTCTCCACTGTTAGGTTGAAGGATTATGGCAGGGAAGAAAGAACACTGGTTGAGAATAAACATGCCACTTACTAGCCGTGTAATTCGGGACAAGTTCTCCCCTCTCTGATGTTCCTTTGTCTCTAAGGTCTAACTCATCATGTGTGCCCTGCGTACCTCACAGGCTCAGTGAGATGCTAAATGGAACAATGGATGTGAAAAGCACTTGGAAAATCATGGAACAAAGTGCTACAACATGATCAGGATTGTTCTCTTAACTAAATTCTCTTGCATAAAACAAATTACACAAAGGAAGATATTCAGTTAAACATGCTACAGAATTAGGGAAGGACACTGGGGTGAAGGCTCCTGATTCCCCAGCCAAACCAGTAAGAGTCAGGCTGAGCACCGTGTCTGGAAGAATCAGCACACCATGAAATTATGAAGTGTGATCATTAACTGGGCCATTCTGCACAGGCCTTCATCTCTGCATTCAGCATTCTCTTTGAAGTCCGTGACCTTCTATGTGTCACTGAACTGCTGAATAACTACTCTGAACTGAATTGAGCCTTCCAGCCCACTCTGCTGATGTAATCAGACAAGGCTCACCCTGCACAGCTGGAGTCCCTGATTAGCATTCAGTTCAGCCATTCGACTGGAGCACTTGGGAGTCGGTAAAGCACATAAGGCCTGCATTCAGGCAGAAACCACGTCAACTTCAGAATAAGAATGAGTACCCTATGGTTCATTTTTGGCCTGGTAGTCCTGTTGGAAGCTCTTAGAAGCACATATATTTTTAACGGGAAATTCAACTAATACTTTGCTAATAACAATGAGAGGGCAATATTTCACTTTATACCTACATTTCGCAAAATCCCAGAATATCAGAGCAAGACGAGGACTTGGAGGTCACTTGGCCCAACCTTCTTATTTTATAGAGCCAGAGAGGGATGTTGACGTTTCAAAGTTTATTCAAAGGGTTAATGGCAGAGCAAGTGCTAGGATTCAGATTACCTTCCAACTTTTTTGTGTTCTACTCAGTGACTGTCAAAAGAATGGATATATTGCATTAAAGGGATGCTGGGGAGGTTGAAGAGATAGGATCTAATTTTTACTGACATATTTTGGGGCCTCAGCAGCAACAATAAAGACAGGTAAAGTGTCTAATTGTGTGGCTTTGTGCTGGGTAGAGACATTGCAGGTTGCATTAGCTAAAGATACTTGTGAAATAATGTTGGTATATATATGTCAGATGGATGCATGCATTAACAAAGTTAAAACAAACTATTAAACAACTTGTTATCTGTGCATATATTTTTATAGGTTCCCAAACTTGATGACTTAGTTTGTAATTCCCAGACTTTGATAAATCACGTGGGTATAGCCTCTAAGTTATTGCAGGGATTCGACATAAATTACATAAAAACGTGGTTCCTTCTCAGAGTTAATAATAGATTCTGTACACATTTATAACACTTTAGGAAAATCTTTATAAAATACTTAATTTTCACACTTAATTCCAAGAAACTGAGAAGTAAAATGACTCATCATACCTTTTTTTATTTGCAAACATTTATGCTTGTCAGTTGTATAACTGTGGGCAGATTACTTAATTAGGCTGTGCCTCAGTTTCCTTATTTCTGAAATGGAAAAGTAGGGCTACCCACCTCACAAGATTGTGCTAAGTGAAATAATACATGTAAAGCACTAAAGTATTCACTTCTATTATCCTCATTCCTAAATTCACACAGATGAGAAGCTGTGAAGCTGGGACAAGAATCTGGTTCCTGACTCTGGTTTCTCTGCCCTTTCTTTCTTCTATTCTGCCCTTTAATCATTGTCCCTCTCAAATGTTTTAAATTGTCAATATTTTGTGGGCATATCTTCCCTCAAAGAATCTCTTCTCCTCATTTTGAGGCACCAAATCCTTTCCATTTCCCTTGTATTTTAAATTAGACTATATTTTAAGAGGACTTTGACACTTCTCCAAATATCTAAATAATTAAAGTATTTCCAGTTCTCATTTTATAGTTATAAATCAATAATCTGAATATTCACTTCTTCAAAGGAAGTAATATTTTACACTTTTACAGCACATTACCAGTACAAGATGCTTTTACACCATTATGTAATGTAATTTTCAAAAGAACCCTGGAAGCTAGTCACAGTCCACATTTTATGGTTGAGGACCTGAGACTCATAAATGTTAATTGACATAAAAATATCACACAAGGTAAGTAGCAGAGGGAAGACTGTAATCTAGTTCAAGCACCATGAACTTAAATGTCATAAAGACCAGGCAAGAACAAACAACAGGGAATAGAGAAGTCTATTCCAGAGCTCCCAAAGTAGAAACGTTGGCTCGATATGACTTAGCCTTCCCATTATTTAACAGAAGCAAGAAGTATTTTTATGCGAAATATCCCAATTTTTAAAACATTTTGAAGGCCAAACAAAGCATACACTTGGGCCACCTGTTTATACCTTTTTTTTTTATTTCAGCATATTATGGAGGTACAGATGTTTAGGTTATGTATGTTGCCCTTGCTCCCCCTCCCCCCCAAGTCCGAGTTTCAAATATGTCCATTCTTCGGGTGGTGAGCACTGCACTCTTTGTGTATGCGTATATCCATCCCCTCCTCCCCCTCCCCCTCCCCCCTGCCCAACATCCAATAGATGTTATTCTTATATGTACACTTATGTGTTGATCAGTTAATACCAATTTGATGGTGAGTACATGTGGTGCTTGTCTTTCCATTCTTGGGATACCTCACTTGATTTAGAGTAATGAATTTTGGGGCTTATGTGCCTTTTCTT
>CAUYSK010056060.1:0-33069 GCA_963575035.1 Avahi laniger
AGGATGTCATGTTGCATTTACAGGAATACAGTTAATAATACTTATAACCTGTTGAAAAGTGTCATTTAAAATAGTAGCTTTAGCACAGAGATTTTTGCTGATGTAAAGTACAATGAAAAGAAATGAGAACATCTGGATTTGTTATACTTTATTTTTTTATCTGTGCAATAAACCTGTCAGGTTTTCCGGTCATGGAAGGTGTACCATTTGTACATACCCTCACTAAATTTACCAAATTCAGTCCAACTTCAGGACATTTATCTTGAAAGTTGTTGAAGATATCTATTTGCCATGTACTGATCACAAAAGTACTCAAAGTGAGTAACTCTTCATGGCAAAGAAAATCTTCTGTTATGACTCGAATGAAGTATAAAACTTGTGCCAAACAAGTATTAGTATCAGTGGATTCATCCAAAGTGATTGAATCATATACATTTTCCTTTTGAAGTATTTCAATAAGTTATTCTCTTAAGTTGAAGTCTAATTCATGCTGCCAATCAGTTATGGTTCTACCCGAAAGAGGCGGTAGTTTCTACTTTGAAATGTTATCAGGGTCTAACCATCCTACAACTTCGACAGTGCATTCTTCCACAATTTCTACATCACTGAATGGCTTCTCTTTTTCCCTTGAGTACATAAGCCACTTTATAAGTTGCTTCAATGGCATAATTTTCGGGTCTTATTGCTGCTTCAAAGAATTGTCTTTGCTTTTGCTTTTCATCTTTTTATTTCTGCACTGCACACTTTTGTTCCTCTCCCTCTTATTTAAAATGTTTACAGTCATTATGAATGTTATAATGCTGATGATCATTGAATTTCTTTAATGTTGATAGTGCAGTATCACAAAACAAGCAAATCATCTTACCTTTAGCACACATGAGATAATATTGCAATTCCCAATCTTCATTAAAAATCTGTTTTCTTCCTTCAGAGTTCTCTTGGTCTTCTTTGATATGATGGGCTGTTAGACAAAATTAAAAAATACTGTTGAAATGTGCAACTATTCACAAATTCCATTTCAAATAGAAACACAGTGCACAGTTGTCAAAATCTAATGACAAACTGGCGTACTTGACTCCCATAAACTCTTGCCAACCAGCCTCGTGAGGTAGTGGGGAGCCAGTCAGGCAGGGAGAAGTTAGAACTAAACCATGAGTGTAGCAGCCATCAGTTCAGCCGTCACAGCTTGGTATTGTTCTAATTGTGCTGGTCAATTTGGGAGGATTATTTTAAGGAAACTAATTTTATTCTTTGTATTTTAACTATATCAATTTTAAAAATAAAATAAAAATATAAAAGAGAAACAAAGATGTATTAATAAAAATAAAAGGATTTATCCTGTAAAATTTGGATTCAGTCAAAAGGCCACACTTACAGACCTAAGGCCACAGGTTCCGTACACCTGCTCTAGAACAAGAAAAACTCATAGTTTGCTGTATAGTATATTTTGACTTTTCAAGAATAGTTGGGAAATACTGCTTGCTAGAAAAATCATACTTTGTGAGGCAGAAGTTAATCAATATCCCTTAGCAAGAAGAAATTTTGAGTGTCCCTGCCCTTCACAGACACCTGGGAAATCAGAAGCAGGTCATAGAGTGTGAAGGAAGGGAATACCACAGACACTAAAACTAAGAGCAAAAGACTAATCTTAGAAATGATAGGAACATTGTACACAGTTATGGCAGAAGAGGTGAATTATTTAGCCAGTTGGGAATTGCTGGGAGCTAAATTAGAGTTTGTTGAGACCTTTAGAACATAACCAAATTTTAAACGACTGACAAATTCTTTTTAATCTTTGTTTCTCACTCTTAATGTGGGTAGAATATGCATCAGTGAAAGTCCAGACAGAAAATGGAAGGCACATTTGGCTGAGATTTTGAAGAGAAATTAATAAAAGATGATATACATACATACACACAAACACATATATATATATAAATACAATATGTATATATGCAATATGCATACAATATATACATATCATATGTATGTGTGTAATATCCCAAGAATTAAATATACATAATAATCCCAGTTTAATTTTTGAGATATAATGTATACATATATATTAAAAAATATATATCTTATATATACTATATACCAATTATGAAATTTTATTATAAATAAATATATAATATTTATTCTATGTTTAAACTACAAACAACTAGTCGATACTATCTTGGAAATATTCCATTTCCTATGGGAGTCTCCCAGAGAAAACAGAGTTCATTGAAATTGACTCCTAGGGTCAAACGTCTTGTATAAGGTCGTGTGTCATCTAATGTAAGCATTAACACAGGACCGAAAGAGCATCTAACAGTAGATGAAATAGTTTCAAAGGGTCCAAAAGGTAGGGACAATGACTAGTGATTCATTCTGCTAAAGATTGATGATGTTTGTAAAGCAAAAGAGATTTATTGACTTATTTATTGATTTGATTTATTGGTTTGGAATGATTTTTTACTCAAGAAGCATTCATGAGTGTGGCACAAATACAATCAAAGAAAATGCAGCGTCTGCATCTTGGTGGAGAGTGACGCTCAGCAGGCAGCTGTGAGTGAAGAGGATTTAACGAAGAAGAATGATTTTTGCAGCAGATATGTATTACATAGCACAGCACTCTTCTGAGTCAATAATGATGACTGACCAAGAAGAGATGAGAATGAGAGGAGCAAGCAATGCCTGTGGAGTGAATGCTATAAGAGAATGTAAGACACTATGTAATCAGAGCTGTTTCATTTTTTTCTTCCAACTATGGAGTATCATGAAATAAAAATTGGTGAATGGAAAGGAAGTCACACAAAACAAGCAAAGTCAATAATGCATTTCAGTTTGAATACATGCCCAGATAACATGCATTTACATTATAAATGACTAAAGTAAAGCAAGTTAAAAGTAACATAAAATGTTGAGGCCCTAATAATGATCCAGGTGGAGTTGACTGAAAGAGTTCCTAGCAGCAAAAAGAGGAAATAATTCAGGATAACTGATTCTAACAAAGGAATTCATAAGACAGATATTGGATAGCACATAGGATCTCCATAGATCCAGAGAACCAGATGTGAAAGCTACTCTGCTAGAAACAATGCCCAAATCATGCTATACATGTGGTCAACCAGAGACACAACTTTGTTTCTGGGAACCAGATAATATCTGCACCATGGAAACTGCTGAGTCAGAGTCATAGAAACTGCCCCTAGTAATGAATGCAGCATTGCTGAGACTGGCCTCTGGGTTTAGCTGCAGTCATTGCAGCTACCTGTCAACAGAAAGCATTTTATTACGTCCCTTCTTCTTTAGGTCAGTAGCAATTTAGGTCAATATGCAATCAAGAGCAACTTAGTCATGTGTTTGTACTTTCTCTGTGAGGGACTGGGAAAGTAAACTTTACATATATCTGGCTTCTAAACAGGAGACTGGGTATACCTCGTTAGGGGATTCTTCAAACATAATATGGAGATTCAGGTGCTGGCTGACAATGCCAAGTAGCCTTTGAAGCAAATAAGCAAATAGAACTAAAGTACCCTCAGACACGACTGTTCTTTATGCAAAAAAAGCCCTTATAAATGAAGAAATTCTATGCTATGATGATCAGCATCATTCTATGGCTCTTCTTACTGTCAAATGTATATAACTGAATAGAATTTCTATTGCAATCTGGATTTTTAAAAGCAAATTAAACCCATGTTGATGGTCTAGCTAAGTGACCTAAAGAACCATTTTCAAACATGCATTAATTAAAGTATAATGACAATTGTCAGATTACTTATTATGTGATTTGGTTATTCTGGCCAAATTATATTTCATTCAATAAAATGGCTACATAAACTAATTTTTGTAATTTCATTTTTAATTCTTGCTCTGCAATGGCTATTGTTTTTTTCTGACAGAAAGCTCATATCTGTTCATTAGCACCATAGTTCTTGCTGTATCCTTGAGTTACCATTGTACCACTCTCTAGTCAATACATTTTTAAAATATTGATATTTTTATACTTCTTCTTTCTCTTTCAGTTTTCAAAAGACACTTCTGAATATCTTGAAACTTGGCTTTTTCTCTTGTCATTTCACTGAATATACTTTCAAGGGGGTGGGGGGCAACTAAGGACTGTCATGTTGGTGAATACAGTGGCCTTTTCTCAATCTTTATCCTTCAAAGTTTTCATCATGTTTGTTTATAAGGTCCAAATCATCCGTGATACTTTTTTCCCTTGATGGTTTCTATGTTATCTCATATTGTGTTAATTGTGTTTCCCTTCCTACCTCTGTGGTCACTAATTCTTGGCTTTTTTTCTTCTGTTCCTCTTCTAAATGCAAATATCTTCTCCAAATCTAAACTTTCTCTTCTCCACATCACACAGCTTTTGGTGACTTATTTCATAGAGTATGTAGAGTCATTAATCTAAGTATATGACTGCCCTGTATACAGCTCTATCTCAATCTCTCTTACAAGCTCTTCTTTAATTTTCAGAAGCGTTGCAAATCCAATATTTCCAAGGCTAAATTCATCACATTTTCTCTTAAACTTGCTATGAAGGTTTGCATAGCAAACTGGTGCAGACTTAATATCATATATGCTTTAATGCTTGAGAGAAGTGTAGATGCAGGTCATTTGGTTCAATTACCCATCTATCTAATCTTAGTGTCACAGGCCAGAGCCAGGGATTCCCTATTCGTGTAAGCATTGTATGTGAATGTTCTATATGTTAAACTCTACATGGACGTTAAACCTTTAAATGCCTGGAAGAGAACATAGAATAAGAACAATTTGAGAAATGAGAGAGCTATTAGGCTATTATCTATCTTCAAGAACACAGAATTTTACATTTCATATTTGTATATAAAATATACATTTATACTTTAAAACTATAGTCTACATTGTCTATTTATTTAACTTTTTCATGAACCAAGTGGTGAAATTGGCGCTCTATCTTTAAAGAATTTGGGTTGTAAAAAGTTAAAGTTTCCAAAGTGAATGCAGCATCTGAGAGAGTTTTTGTTGCTGGTCAGTATTTTACAATATTCCATTTATTCCAATTTTGGTAAAATCTCCTGCTGTTCTCCTAGTGATAGTTCTTTTCATAATATCGCACCTACCCACCCTCATGTACACACCAACACACTGAATCCTGGGCCTTTTTGCTGAGCACCAAATTTGTTTGGCTTTTGAATAAATAACTGAACATAATATTTAATATTCATTCATTCTACTAAAATTATTTGCAATCCTAGACATTTGCAATATTTTGGATAAGCTAAAGCATAACATTTTTGGATATAACATAAATTTTATAAAGCTAGAGTTGTCTAAAATAAGCAAAAGACAATGATTAAGCCTAAGTGTAATTAAGATGTTGATCAACTTGTTATGATAATTAGATAGACCAATAAATGGGTCTAATATTCTGTTTTTCAAGGCTTTTGGAATTACTCACTAGCTACTCTCTCAAAGCCCAGCTACTGAAATAAAACATTACAATGGCAATTTGTCAAAATAAATATGGTGTTGTTTCATTTCCACTTGTATGATAAATTTTAGAGAGGCAAAGATTGTAAGTGTATTTCCTTAATGAATATGAGAACAGTGCCATTGTTGCTAATATTTCAGAGCTGGGATTGTCAGTCACTGATTAATAGTCATGTATAATTTATCAGAGAAAATGAATGCTGACACACATGCACAAGAATGTTATGAATTAGATCAATTCTGTTAGAGTTTTATGTTGAAAAGCCCACATTATTTAACAGCTAAAAACATAGGATATTTAGTGGGATTGAAATCCTAGTTGAAGGTAAGGAAACTCAGCAGAAAGATGATCTAGTGAATATGCTTTTTATCTCTTTTCTATTTAGTTCTCCTGGGATGAAAGCAGAAACACTCAGATTCTGTGTAGGTTTATTTTTTTCTATGCAAGGGAAATACAGCTTTGTACATTTAATCTTATGCCTGTGGATCACAAGCTAATGGCCAAATGAGCACTGATATGGGAGAAAATTTTAAAAGGTTATTTCTTTTTTTTTGGTTATTATGAATAAAATTAAATTGAAGATTAGTGTAAAAGCCTTTATATAATATGTTTTATAATATCACATATTAGTAATATCACAAAATACTGGGAATTTAACCTCTTACATTATTCCTTTCTCCAAATTTCACTAATTATATTTTCATTTAAGGTTTTCTGTTGTATAGTTTATAACTTAAATATAATTAGATCTCCATTTCTTGATCCAGTAACTTTAAACAGAACTTCTAATGAAGATGAATAAACTATAATGCAGAATTTCTTTTACCTCTTTACTATCATCCATTATTTTTTGTGAGTGTGGTAGACACTCAAAAAATATTTTAACTTCCTAATCCCTGAAACCCGTGCATGTTACCTTATATGACAAAAGAGTAAATTATATTCCTTTCCAATATATATTAACTTACTAATCCCTGAAAGTTATGAATACACCTTATATGACAAAGAGTGAATATTACCTTATATAATAAAAGAGTGAATATCAATAAATATAGCAAAAGATGTGACTAAGGTAAGGCTCTTGAGAGGCGGAGTTTATGCTGGGTTACCCAGGTGGGTCTAAATGAAAACATGTGTATCCTTATAAATGATCTAGAAAGAGAGAAGAAAAAAGCTATACAATATGCTCAACCTCCGTCTGCCTCTCTTTTATGAGGGCTATGACAGAATCCATGCTTGTTTTAAGTCACGAAGTTTTAGGTGATTCGTCACAAGCAATCATAGGAATCTTAAATACTGAGCTACGTTTTTGATTCCGTCAAGGCGTATGCTATCCTATGTTTAAGTAAAATTGAAACTTTTTTTTGTTGTTTTGTCATTTTACATAAGTTAATTTTATAAATATTAATTAGAGAACATTTCAAATATTACCCTTATAAATATCATATGTAAGGAAGCAAGTGCTGTGACCAGACACAGAAAGAACACTATCAATCAATTTAGGGTACTCGAAATAATGTTTTAAAAATAGATTTCTTTTTTCTTCACCAATTACTCAGAATCACTTCATATTTTGATTTATTTTGTATTTGGATCATGAATTTATTGTATAGCTTTTTTCTTGTCTCTTTCTAGATCATTTTCCTCTCTTTCCTATCATCAAATAAACACTGTCTTTACCACAGTAATCATATAATTTGAGTAATGAAATCCACTTTGTTGTCGAAAATAGTTTTCTTAGAATCCTTTGACTTTCTGTTCTACGTTAGATTGATTTCTTTTTATATTGCACTGTAGCTATCATCTGGGCATCTTTTTATTTTTGCATTCTTCTATTACTGACACTATTTCCTGCCTGATATTTTTCTTTTTATTTTAGTCCATGTTAGGTTTCCTGGCATTATTTCTCTTTTTTTTTTTGAAACAAAGTCTCACTCTGTGGCCTTTGCTAGACTGCCATGACATCAGCCTAGCTCACAGAAACCTCAAACTCCTGCGCTCAATCAATCTCCTTCCTCAGCTTCCCAAGTAGGTGGGATTACAGGGGCTTGCCACCACGCCTGGCTAATTTTTTGTTTGTTTCTCTTTTTAGTTGCCCGGCTAATTTTTTCTATTTTTAGTAGAGACGGGGTCTCACTCTTGCTCAGGCTGATCTTGAACTCCTGACCTCAAGCGATCCTCTTTTCTCGGCCTCCTAAAATGATAGGATTACAGGTGTGAGCCATAGCACCCAGCCTACTGGCATTATTCCTCAAATGATAGTTTAGAAGTATTTAAAAGTTTTGTATATCTATGTATGCAGAGATATAATCACAGTATATCGCTATGATACTCTAAGAATCATAGAGTATTCATATGGCTTTCTATTAAATTCTACTCACTAAACATTTTTTTACTAATAATTTAAAAACATTGTTCTATTCACAGCATTCAGAATTAATGATAATAATTCTGACACCTACCATTATGTGGTTTTGGTCTTTTTCCTTATTCGTGGCTAAGCAATGCCATTTCTTTTTCTCTCATTTCCTATCTCTGAAGAATCTTTTTTTTTTTTTTTAATTCGGGATATTAAGGGAGTGCAAACATTTTGGTTACATGAAATACATTTGCCTCACCCACGCCAGGGCTGCAAGTGTGTCCTTCCCCCTATAGTGAGCCCCGTAGTAGTCTTAAGATTTATTTTTGGGTTGTGTCTTAGTTAATTTTTTTCTTTTCTTTTAGTATTTTGAAATATTATGGGACTATGTCTACATATGTATCTTCATTTAGTTATCTTTTCGTTCTTTGTTTATCCTTGAAAATTTTCCTCTCTTATCAGTTTACTAATCACCTGTTTTCTTTTTCCTTTCCTTGACATTCCTCTTAGATAAATATTAATGATGTGAATTAATTCCAAAATTCTCTTTCATTTTTGTTTTATTTCTCATGATTTAAAAGATTTCCTCACTATTATAATACAGCTGCTCCTCTGACTGAACTAATTCAAGTTGTGAAACCAAGTAAAGGAAAGTTGGACTAAGATATGAATGCTTACAGTTTATACTTGTGAAGTGGGGATCAAGCTTGACCTTAGACTAGGTGTGGGACTGCTCAATGCTGTACCTCAGGTAGGAATGGAGAGCTCAGGAGGTGAGGATGTTGAAGCTTAATCAGGAATTCCTTAGGCTTAAGCAAAGCCTACAGCATCAGTTGAGGTTTGAATAGTATAAAGCAACTCATTTCAAAGTGTTTTGATCAAAATGGGCAAGTCCTTTCTGTGGTGCTCAATAAGAAATTATTTGAATTCTATGCTCATGTTTATTTATAACAGGATATTTCCTAATAATTTACTAAAATATTATTAAATGTTAGGAAATTTTGGTATTTGTCAACTGATATTATGAGGTAAATGTTTTTAGGTTCTTGATAGAGCAGAGATATCAATATGGAATTCACATTATTTTTTTTTTCTTCAAACCCTTGCTATTTTAAAATACTTGTTTGGGTTAATTGCATTTCTTAAACACTACTTCTTTTAGAATTATTTTAAGGTAATTCTACAGAGTCTTTACTTTTTCCTGAACACAGAAATATCATTTTAGTAAAGAGCTAGAAAGCAGATTTAACTATAAAATAACTCTGATCTTGCCTTTAAAATAAGAGTACCATGATATCCTGGGTTTTAAAATATAATATCATCAAGTCTGCATTTTTCCTTTAGCCATTGCAGAGTTTAGTATTTCCAGAACATTTAAAAAATGTCACCATTCTTTTAGAACGGTAATGTTTAAAAAATACTAAGATTTTTAAAACTGTGAATATTTTGTTAATTATTTTCTTACATTTTCTGTAATTTAATCAGTGTAGTCACTCATTATATTACATTTACAGCACATTACTTGCTTTTTCCACTTTTTAATGAATATTAGAATCTTCAGTATAAAAATGCAATTAAACAAATGCACACAAAATAAAGGGCAATTCTCCTAGCCTAGTTAATGTCATTTAACAAATTACTAAAGAAAAATTACTGGAGGAAAAGGCATTTTTAATAGTACTTTGATATTTGGTGAATACAAACCAGTGGAAGGGATTGAGAAATAAGATTGGATGAAGACTTTTCATCTTACCACTCAGTGTTATTCTTTACCAATAGTGTCTCATTTATGTTGTGTCTCAGAAAATATACATCACAGAAATTTATTTAATTTTTTAAGTGATTATATTTGGCAAAAATTTTAAAATAAAACAATTTGGGGAGATATAAATAATTTTAAAAAATAAATTATAAATTAATTTTCAGGTATATATTTCAATGACATATGAATTGTGGCCATGGTGTTCTTTACATGAGGGTTCGATAAAGGACCTGGATAGTGATTATTGCCTATTAAAACAAAAGCATCAATATTAAAAATCCATGAAACTTCTTTAAGACATATTCAGTGCATATGAATTGCTTGAGAAATAGATATGGTCTTACTGTTTTTGCAATAAAAATAAATTTTCTAAGTATGATTTATTTTAAAGTTAAATTATCTTTAACCATAAGGTTATGCACACTTTTGGTAGTGACATTATCGCTGGCTAATAAGCTAAAAAGAACTATACTACTCAGAGGGTCTTGATTTTTCTTCTAATACAGTATTTACATCTTTTACATTTGCTTCTTTATAAGTGATAAATGTTTTCAAAAAGAACATATTTTAAAGGGAATGATATTTGTGATCCAGATATGAATATAAAGTGTTTACAATAAAAATCTTTCCATTGTACAGTAGGCATTGATGAAAATCTTTCCAAACAGAGAGTAAGTGTCAGATTTTGCAAGAAAGGACACTCCTGTATACATATTTTCCAAGACTAAAATTACAAGTTATGGAAATATCAGCTTGCTAGGTCTTCTTTATATATCTACTTCTTATGTAATTCAAAATATAGAGAGAAAGATTTAACGATATTTTAGATATTCTACTTTTTTTAAATTCAGGGATGATATCTTTTTATCTTGTATTCTATGGTGACTGATTCATTGAACAGCTATGGGTTAAAGACCACGACATGAAGGATGCTGGGCCGATTTGGAAAAAGGATTCTAAAATGACTTACACATAGAGGCTGCATTCAAAGAGCTTAATGTTTATGTGTCAGCTTGAACATGATTAAGTGTGTTGCTTAATTATTAGTATTAATAACGCCAGAGGAAAGTCAAATTTTAATACCTTCTCCATGGTGATAAGTATATGCTCAAAACTTTGGATGGTGATCAGACTTCCTATATTTTATAATAATATTTTCTATAATTAATGGTATTCTAAGCAATGATGTTCAATTAGTATCAACTATCGCACAGTTGTTAGAAAAATTCATCAATATTCTTAAGAAAATTTATTTACTTGGGTTTTATATTAGTTTCCTAAAACTGCTGTCACAAAGAACCATAAACTGGGTGGCTTAAAACAGCAGAAATTTATTGATTCATAGTTTTTGAGGCCAGAAGTCCAAATTCAAGGTATTAGCAGGGCTGAGAGAGGGAACATCGCTGTTCCATGGTTCTCTCTTAGCTTCCAGGGATTGGCTGGCAACCCTTGGCATTCCTTGCTGAGGCATCGCTCCTTCATTTTCACATGGCATTCTCCCTGTGCCTCTTCACATACTGCTTCCTCTCTGCATGTCTATCTAAGCACAAATCTCCTCTTTTTATAAGGACACCAGTTATATCGGCCTAAGGCCCACCTTAAACTTGATTACCTCTATATAGACCCAATTTCCAAATAAAGTCACATTCTGAGGAACTGGAATTTAGAATTGAAAGATTTCTTTCTTGGAGGACACAATTTAATCTAAAATCGATGATTAATGATTATGTAAAACTACAGTCACACTTGCAGGTCCAAATTTCAAGCAGAAAATAAAATCAAATTATCTGCTTTACCTGCAAGTTATATTTGCTAAGGCATTTTTAAACTCAAAGAAAATGGTAAAATATATCTATTTAAAAAAAAAATTCTCCTTCTATTCTTGAAAATTTCCTAACTTGTTTAACTCTCAGTTGACCTTTATATTAATTTTAAAGAAATTATCACTCCGATAACTTTGGATCTAAAAAGAAATAAAGGTATACATCTTGTTGGAATTTATGATTTTTCTTAATTCCTTGTTATATGTTCTATTTTATCAGACTTTTTTAATCCTTTGTAAAATCTATACACATATATTTTTGTAACATATGATTTTTAAATTTAATATGGGTGATTTTATTTTATTATAAGGCTGTGATTCACAGCTTTGACTATACTTTAAAATAAGCTGGTAAAACGGAAGTGTTGAGAGATTTGGTCAAAAATCTCATTTTAAAACAAGCAGTTAAATCACTGTGAGAAAGTAAATAGACTTAAGTTGGTTGTACTGTTAGTTTTATGTGTCAATTTTTTTCCAGATGACTTGTAACACTTTGACATTTAAGTTACTTTAGAATGATTTATCATTCAAGAGGCTTAAGACATCCAGAAGAAAAAAAAATGTTTTTATTTCATTCCAAGAAAATAATTGTTTCATAAATGTATAACGTACATAAAAATATAGTTATTATGTGAATTATTTAATTAATTGTTTGAAGTTTTTTATGGTAAAAATGGATATTCTAGATAGACTCTTATTCAACATGTTTTTTTGTTTTGTTTTGTTTTGTTTTGTTTGAGACAGAGTCTCACTCTGTTTCCCGGACTAGAGTGCCATGGTGTTAGACTAGCTCACAGCAACCTCAAACTCCTGGGCTCAAGCGATCCTACTGCCTCAATTTCTCAAGTAGCTGGGACTACAAGCATGAGCCACCATGCCCGGCTAATTTTTTCTATATATATTTTTAGCTATCCAATTAATTTCTTTCTATTTTTGATAGAGACAGAGTCTCGCTCTTGCTCAGGCTGGTCTTGAACTCCTGAGCTCAAAGGATCCACCTGCCTCGGCCTCCCAGAGTGCTAGGATTACAGGCGTGAGCCACCGTGTTCGGCCTTATTGAGCATGTTGAATTTTTTGTTCCACTTCAAAATATTATCAGATTTTATAAATCTTCTCTTTATCATTATCCATTGTATCAGTTTAAAATTGAATCATCTCTTCTCAAAACGCTTTCCTAAGTGTGCTAACCACAAGTACTCTGAAATATATCTAAAAAGTTTTTCTCATTAAAACTAGATTTATTATTTTAAAATAAAGAACTGATAGTAATACCCATCTACTTAAATATCATCAATAATTTCCCATTACTCTGAATATAAAAATAAATCTCTATATGTTCATAATATATACTGGCAAAATTTTGAAGATTTTGCAATTCCTTTTCGGTATTTCCTCTCTCCGTGTATCAAACCTCTGGAAGTGCCTCTCTTTCTCATACCCCAACTACTTTCATTGTTTTCTAACGCATTAATTGGAAAACACTCCATTGCTCATGCTCCCTCTAAACTCCCTGGTCCATGTTGAAATGTAAAAAAAATGATAATAATATTTTGATTTTCACATATTGGATGTATTTTCAAAAGTATCTATAGGATACTGCCATTACTTAGGTTAAAATGAAAAAAATATTCTTATTGTAGAATTATATGTTCCGGTAATGGAGATTTGTTGGGTTAATGGGATATTTTTGGTGAACAAGAACAGTTGCAATGTACACAATCACCTCCTCCCATATAATAGTGTAGAAAATGTTAGAAAAATATTTTTGATATGACATACTAAATAGCAGTAAAAGATTATAGACCAAAATTCTTGTTGGAAATTCAAATACTCTTATTTTCAAGAAACATCTTAAAAGTAAATCTCAACAATAACTCCACTGAAAATTAAATCATATTTTATTCTCTTTATAAATTTAACAGTCTTATGTTGTGAAGTTTTAATTTTCAATATTAATTTTAAAAATTTATTAAATATGTCTAATGAAAATTAGATGATCTTATTCCAGATTTAATTCATATAAATCAATTTTAAAATGAGGAATCAGAATAATGCAAAGGTTTATAAACAAATGCAAGTTTATGATCTTATGTTCAGAAAAATAGGATATTTATAAGTAAATCTGGTATCTGATTTTAATATATTTTAGAAAATTCTTCTTGAAAGTCAATGAATGAATGGTATATAGTTTGTAATCAGTTGAGAAACAAAATTTCTCAGCATGATGAAAACAGAAGTTTTTCCCTGGATTCCCACTAATGCCACGTATATCATTTGCCTTCATTTTTTAAAAAATAAATTGAAGGATGTGTGTATATATATATACATATATATATATATATAGAAGGATATACATCCTTCAATTTATTTTTTAAAAAATGAAGGCAAATGATATATATATATATATATATATATGAGCATGTAATTAGAACACCAAGATTCTAGTCTTTTGCTTTGTCACTAAGAATTTCTCTTAGTTATTTAAACTTTCCAAAGAAACAAGTGAGAGTTATAGGAAGAACAGCAGCATATACTGAGAATCTAAAGTTATGGAATGTTAGAGCTTGTGTAAAGTTGGTGTTATGGGATACTGTCCCCTCCAAAACTTATGCTGAAATTTAATTGCCATGATAATAGTATTAAAAAGTGGGACCTTTAAGAAGTGATTAGGCCATGAGGGCTCCAAACTCAGGGTGGGGATTGACGATGGTATAAAAGGGTGAGTTTGTCACCTCTAATCCTCTCTGTCCTCTCACCTTCTGTCATGTGAAGATGAAACAAGTGGACCCTCACCAGGTACTGCCACCTTGATATTGGACTTTCCAGGCTCCAGAACTGAAACAACAAATTTCTGTTTATTATAAATTACCGAGTCTCAGGTATTCTGTTGGAGCACCAAAAAATGGACTAAGACAGTTACATGGGTTGATTTGCTGAAGAGCTAGACTTCAAGCTGAATGAAAGATTTGCACACTAAATTGAGAGTACGTTATTTTATCCTCTAGGCTAATGGTAAGTAAAGCTTGCTCTACCTAAGAATAAATAATTATTTACAAACATACATTCTCAGATCCTGACTCTTCCTTTAGAGATTCTTATTCAGTAACTCTAAGGTAAGGGTGAGGAATCAATTGTTTTTAATAAACATTCCAGGTGATTCTGCTGCTAAAGTTTACTTTTAAGAAACACTAGTCTATGCTATGAGAAGTTAATACATCTTTTAAAACTTGAGACATAGAATCAGATTTATCTAGTGGTTTTTAATGCTAGGGGCAATATAAATATATTTTAGCATGTGTATGTGTGAAAGTTGTTACATTAATTTTTATGAAAACATGTGTTTTCAAACATAGAAATAATTCTATTTAGAGCACACCACTGAGAAAATGTATGAAATGTTATGTCTATGTATACAAATAATATGCATTGTCTAAATGATACATGACATATTAGTGGCATTCAATTTTATAAAATTTGTGCCATTGGTATTGTGTCAAAGCCTCTCAGAGAAATATGACTTTTTAATAGGGTGTCATTTTACATAATATCTTCTATCTAAAGCATTTACATTTATAATTGGTATATAAATGTTCATGAAAACTGAAATATTCATAAGGCTAGGAAAAAGTTTTATGAAGAACAAGAAATTTGATAGATGCTTCTGTAAAAATGAATTGTCTACATTAAAAAGTGACAAGCTTTACAACTGTTCATAATGGTGATCTCTTACTAGCTATAAAGCAGTTAGCAATATATAAAATTTTGATGATAAAAAGATTCATCATGCTTTATTGCCTTCTAGAAAGCTGTGGTGCTCATAATTATTTTTATTCATATATTTCCCTTCTTTGAATTTTTATTCTAATATAAAAGTAATTTTGTATATTTAAAATATGTATTAAATTATTAACCTTGAGATTTTTCTTCTTTTAACAGAGAGTAAATCTCACAATATGGATTTCTACTAGTTTCATTGAAGGTTTATTATTGTAATTATATTTTCTAATACAAAATGTGTTAAATTTGAAAAATATCCAAAGAGTTTAAATTTCCACAATATTTTATTTAGATAGGAACCCGCTAATTTGGTAGCAATTAACATTACATTCAGTACTTTTCTTCCTTATGTTTCCAAATTGTTTTCAAATGTCTATAGATGTTCTTTGTAAGATTGGCATAATTATTTTCAATAGTCTATTTTCAATTCTAGATTTAGATTCTTTCCTGTTAATGCATGTTTTTATTTTTATATACTAATAAATATATTTTATTCTAGGTAATTACTCATTATTGTTAGTTGTTTGAGGCACTCTACCCATTGCTTTTGTGGCCTTTATTCTTTTACCAAGAAAATGGATGTGCAATAGAATAAAATATCATTGTTAAGTTTCACAATAGAAGATTTTTCATTTGTTTTAGGTTTGCAAGCGAGACAATATTTTAATAATGAAAATCTTAGATCTGGACTCTTGAGAGACAAAATATTTGAGATCAATTCTAAACATTTGATTTTTATAAAAGAAGCTAGATCCTGACTGAATGGAAATGTATAGAGTTTGTACAATGAACCAAACAGATAAAAGTGTAAAGACTTAAGTACAGTTTTCTCTCTCCACATGTTGAAAGATACAAAACAAAAAGGAAGGACAGAGTATCTAATGAGGACATTTCCAGATTTAGACAATACAAAGATTTAAAAGCTTCCCAAATAAGTCTGGGAAAGTGAGAGACTCTGGAGACTCCAGAGTAGATGTGACCACTATCCACCTTCTCATAGTAGAATCCAGAGGACAGCAAACTTTCACTTATGATGCTCGAATGTTGTTAATAGCAGCTCAGAATTCCTGAGTCCGTTCCAACTTGTAAGAGGTTGAAAATGACAGCAGATCAAAAGGGATCTTGCAGATCTTATAAGAGAATATCTAGCACATGTGATCCTCTCGATGACTGAAAGGAGCTTTTGGCCAAGTATATGATACTGAACGTCGGCGAATGGTAACAGAGATGAGAAGAAAAAGTGTAAGTCGGTGAAGGCCAGTGGTGTTCCCTCATGTATGACAGTTCACATATAACATAATTTTCACTTAAATCCATTATAAATTGGGGAAAAACAATTTTATTAGACTCCCTAAGTATAAATATTTGTAGATCTTAAACCACAAAAAATATTTTTAAAATGCTTCTTGCATACATCTTAAAAGTAGGTGTAGTATATATTACTGGGAAAGCAAAATAGAAGTTATCTAAATTGTTTATCTTGTAAGCAACTTTATACCTTCTCTCTCACAAGTTTTCACACACATACACATAACACACACACACGACAATTTATTAGTGTTTAGTGAATATTCAATTGAGCTGTTCTCAGATGTTTAACAGACTGACTTATGAATCCCAATTTTCCTAAATGAATACTATTCACATCAAGCACCTCAAAACTGAACACTCATAAAACAGGCTGTATTAAACTAATACTTCAATGTACAAAAGAGAAATTGACAATTCTAGCCACATTTTTCTGCTCAGTACAATTACATTATGTACAGTAACACAGTTATTATTTCTCTCATTCAGTTCTTTAACTTTTAAATATGTACATAATATCATGTCTTTTCTCCACTTAAACCTCTCCAGTGATTTACCATTGTGCTTAGAGTATAATTAAAACCCTTTCCTGCATCTACAACTGACCTTTTGACTATAATTCATACCATGTTCCTCCTTGTTCACTGGCTCCAGCCACTCAGAACTACTTGCATTTGTGGGGATACACCAAGCCTTTTCCCATCTCAATGACTTTGCACTTATCCTTTAGTGCCCATTAAATCTTTAACTGCTTAATTCTTTCTTGTGACTCAGGTTTTAACGGACATATTGTATTGCCTCAGGGAAGAATTTTGATGGATATACTGCATGAAATCACTTCTTCATCCAAGTTATGTACAATAGTACCTACACCACAGGCAGTTTCTCTTACAGCACTCTGCTTTACTTTTTTCATAGGACTTTTCACTTTCTAATAATATCATTTATTTAATTGCTTGAGTTGAGATTTAATATAATCATAATTAAAATCTAGTGAAGTGGACTTTTTTTTGGTCCATTTATGGATTTATTTATTCACTTTTGGTTTGGAAATAATTAAAGAAGCTGTATAAACATAAAAGTGGTCGTCACTGATCATACCATATGTGAGTTACTACACAGAGTTCCAAGTTACTAAAGCATGCATGACAAGACAACAAATGTGGACATAAGGTCTGGAGAGGTAAATGGATTTTGTATGGACTATGGAGGACTTTGACTTGTTAAGAAGATTGACTCTCACCTCCGGGCAATAGGAAAGTAATTAAGGGTTTTAATTATTGTTCTGAAATGACACCTTCAAATGTATATATGGGGGAAAAATACGCTGGACATAGTAATATAAGAAGTTTAAGAAGATGTTACTGTTGTACTGATTTTATGCATTCACTCATTTATTCAACTGCTATTTATTGACCACTGTTTTAGACACTGAGGATACAGTGGTAACAAAGGTAAATTCTCACCCTTATGAAATTTATGGTCCAGTTTGAGACACAGAAAATAGAGAGATAAACAAATAAATATAAATATAAATGTAAATATATAATTCTGAATACTGATGCATGCGAATAAGGTGAAGAAGATGTAACATAAAGATGTTAATAATATTTTGAAAGGCTTCCTTTATATTTTGAACAGAGGTGTAAATCTACTGTGGGAGAGAGCCATGACAATATATGTAGGACTATGCGTACATCACATGTCACTTTTCTCAAACATGCTGTTCTAAGGAACACTTTACAGTCTTAAAATTATAAAGGACTCCAAAGAACTTTGGTTTATATGAGCTATATCTATGTTTATATCTATATCTTTATCTGTATCTATATATTATCTCTCTATGTCTTACAAATTAAAATTGATATTCAAAAATATCAATTCATTGTAAAATAACAATAAAAACCATAATATGTGAGCATATATAACACTTTATAAAAATGTTGAGGTTCAGGGTCAGTAATCTTGTCTGTTCTTGGCTCTTGATGTCCACTTTGATGAATGGTTGGGAGTTTTATGACCTGATTCTTACTGCACATGTTGATCTTCCATGAACCTCTGTGAAAGCCAATTTGGGGGGGTGAACCGCAATGTAGATTTAATTTAATGACATAATAATTAGATTATTTTGTTCTAGGTCACCTTCCAAACTGTATTGTACCTATGTCGTTTGGACCCGTGGTCTAGAGAGTACTCTATATTCTTTTGCAGTCTGCATGCTAACTTCTGGTTGGTAGATTGTTAGGGCGTTCCCTCCTTCCCCAGTTGTAGCAGTTGCTTGAGAGGCCCATCTTGTCCCCAGGAGGAGCCGGAGGTCCTTAGCTATCTACTTAACAGAAATAACTGTATTTTCAAAAACCAAAAAATTTAGTGAGAAGATCATTTTACATTTTTGAAGTTTTTTTTTTTTTTAACTTCAAGCTAAATAGAAGCTATCTGGATTTTCAAATTTGTTTCTGCACTAATATATTGCAATGTGTTGTTTACATTGAAGTTTGTGAAGAAAATATGATCTCAGGCATATATGTGACTGAAAAGGAGAAAAGTATTTTGAGACCATTCAGATAATATTGAATATTCTGCTTGGTTGTTGATACTAAACCAATACTTGGCAAGCAGAAGTTTCTTAAAGGTTTAGTTTGATATAGAATCTGAACACATCAATATATTTTTCATACTCACTTGATGCCAATAAAATACATTGGTATATCTTGTACTTTGAATGGATAATTTATCCATCTATGATTTTTTTAACATCATTCGTCATTTGGAAAATATTGATTCACTGAGTTACAGTGTTGACACATGTCATTATAAAATATCATACAAAATTAAATCACCAATCTCCAAGAAAAAGTCTGAGTAATGGGAAGCTATCAATGCCATGGTGGTCAATAGAAAATTTCCAAAGTTCTAAATGCTTGGAATCAATGGTGTCAGTTGTTTTCCTAAAAGCCAGAGGCTGACTTACTTTGCTCGCTATTGAGATAGTAGCAGTCAAGTACCAAAATTTGAATATCCAGAGGTTAACAGTTGTTCTCTCTAGTAAGATGGTATGCCATTAAGAAAAGGCAGCTAGTTCAGCTCACAACTCAATTGCCCAAGTTGCTTTCTTTAACACCGTTACCATCCTTTAATTAGAAATGCTTTAAATATACTTTCCATTTTATCCAGAGTATTAAAAGGATACTTACTCAAAGATCACGATGTAAATTATTTTGACTGATTCACCTGTGTGTGTGTGTGTGTGTGTGTGAATTCCATGACTCTTAGTACATTGGTGCTGCTATTAATATTTTGATTCCTTCTATGTTGCCCACACTTTTATGCCCATTGTGTTTGAACCATTGGTGCAAATGACAAAATAATGAAAAAAGAAAATTACATCTTATTATTGTTATGAAAAGAGTTTTGAGTAAACAGATGCCCTGAAGGTTTCTTGGGATCCCCAGTATTTGCATAGTTCTTGAGAACCGTTAACACACATTCCATTGCATTGCGCACTGGGAAAACCCACTCCTTACAAACAAGTGTTAATATTACATTTTCAAAAGAAAAGGAGCATTCTGAATTTAGAACAGATGGCTTACACACAGTTATAAATTTTGCTATCCTGCTATCATATGCAGTTTCATTTCACAAAGGGATTACTATCCTAAAAGCTTCGGGTATGACAGATATTTCAACTAATATCTGTTTCCAAGTGTCAGGTTTAGTCTCATTCTGCATTCTCGGTTCTTGGTGCACTCATGGCTGAAGAATGACCACGCACACCAAAGTGAGGAAAGTATGAGGTGAAATTTATTGAGGGGGAACAAGATAGAATTATAGATCAAGAACAAGATATAGTTTTACAGAGCAAGATACATACACCACAGATGACAAAGGGACCCTTTGCGTAGCAAAAAAGAGATTTTGGTTATGGTCTGGGTCTTGTTTTGTGGTGTCCGGATAGGGACCTTCCCGTGGTTCAAAAGTCATCATGAAACCACTTTGATTAAGCAGTTAGGAGTTGCATGACCTGAGTATTACTACACATGAAAGTTATTCTAGGTCACTTTCTGGACTCTAATGTACTTATGCAGCTTGGCTTGTGAGTTAAAGAGTCTTCTGCATTCTTTTGCAGTTGGTGTGCTAAGCTCTGATTGGCAGATTTGTAGGGTGTTCCTTCCTGCCCCAAGCATGGCAGTTGTTTGGGATAGGATTAAGGTGGGGCAGGACCAAGATCTTGGCCTGGGACCCACTGTTGTCTTTCTTCCCAGGTAAGGCAATTGCACCAGGGCAAGACACGCACTTTCATCCCTGGGAGACCTGGAATCCCTCACTATCTACCTAATGCAAGGATCAGAAAATCACACAAAATGCAGGATATCGAGAAGTGAGGATAGTTACAATGTGTGTGTGTGTGTGTGTGTGTGTGTGTGTATACAAGCCTTACATCTTTACCAATTTATCTTGAAAAATCCTAGAAAGATTATTCTTGTATTTAGAGATCTAACCAGCACACGGAGATAATTTTAACATTTGTCACTTTGTCTCCTCATACTTTATATTCCCTCACCATTTCTAAGAACATGTGGGCAGGAATCAGATCCTTCTGTTGGGAGAGTTTAGGAGTCATTGAAATGGCCATATAAGCTAATATATTCCTGCTGTAAGTCATAATCAATATATATCCACTAACGCATTCCAGCATGTACTATAAATTATCAATCTACATTGTTTGCACAAGTTTCCTATAAAACAATCCCTGGAAAATTTCCTATAGCTGAAATGAAATTCTCTCCAATTACTAGCAAATGCTTCTGTTGTTATGTGACCATCAATAACCTCATATTATTTCCATACACATCAATGCCTAGGCTAGTGGCAAATAGAAAACAAAATTGAAAAGTGGTAAGTATACCCACAAAACTTCTCTCAATGGACCAACTCTATTTTTAATATTGGTCATTTTCTCTTCTCTCCACAGCTATATGTTTAGCTAAAAAAGAAACTGGGAGACAGGATCTGCAGACAACAAGAAAATGCTGCCATTTCTACATGTTCTCTATCTCAATTTAATATCTCCATCTCCTATCCTTTGTTAGGTAATTACACTTTAAACATAGTTTTCCTTCCCTGGGTTTAGTGTGAAAACTTTAGAAATGTGGCTGTACTAAAACTTAAATTTAGTCAAACTTCCTAGTTCAACTTCACTAAAAGCTATGACTTCAGCCATATTACTTAGCTTCTTTTCCCCTGCCTTCCCTATGGAGATAATAATTTTATGTACCTTATAAAGTTGCTTTTGAGATTAAATGTGTTACATAAAGGATATGGAACAGTGCTTGTTCCATAGTAACTGCTTAAAAATATTATTTTGTTATTATTGTTATTTTCTATGCTAGAGTTAAATGTTTTGTATTCTCCGAACTAGTTAATCTGGCAAATCTAAATTGTAGCATGTCTACATTTATTCTTTAATTTTGCTTGTTAAATCAAAATAATTATTAATTACATATCATGACATGCGTGTCATAGGATTATTTTCTTTCTGATTTAACAGTCTTTTGCCTTTGTCTGCAAAGCCCTGTGGCAAAAATTTTTCTACTACAGTTTCACAATCTATTGTCCAGAAATAAAAGTATCCTCCTCAATAATTATAGAGAAAAAATTGTATTGCCTAGCCAAAAATTATAAATCCCCCTCCAAGACTATCACTGGCTGGAGATAATGCTTTTGGCAAATAAGTAACTCAAGCTTTGGAGGTGTGTTGTTTAATCTATTTTACAAAAGAATCCAGGACAAAGCCAAACCAAATAAAACTTATAACCATTCTTTAAATATATCAAATTAGAACTAAGAACCATGTGAAATAAGAATAATTACTGGGCAATAGATATATAGTTCATTACTTTTAAAAATATGCAATTATAATTGAAGAGGGATGAAAGAAAATTATAATAAAACGTTGTTAATTTGGGGAGTTTAAAGATAAAGGCTATCATCTCCCTTGTGCGTTGGACAGACATGTGTTTTGGCAACCACTTTGAATTTTTGCCCAAGCTCTATTATAGCCATTCTTATCTACATTTCATACAGAGAAATAGAAGAGAAAACAAAATCCCAGTCTGCTGAGGCAGGAATAACTGCATTGTGCATCTGATATAGTTCATTCTTTCCACTGAAAAAAATTCTGGCAGTTCATCAGTTTTCAATGGAAAAAAAAAAAGAGACTTTTTTTTCAGGTGAAATTAATTTCTATTAAAATTGTAAGACTCTTTCCACTAGCAGACTTCCTTTTGTTAAGATGAATAGCAAAACCAAACCAAATGAAAAGAAATGAAATGAAAAGTGCAATGAGAACAGGGAAAGAATTATCTTAACAATATAATCTATCCTGCAGAAACTTTTTGTTAATAAGGTGAATGTTATTTATGGGTAAGATAATTTTGAACTAATTTGAAGAGCTTGGGAAAGCGAAAACCAGAATATCAAAACATTTTTAAAAGATTGATTTATAGGTGAAAATAATAAAGGAAGTTAACTGTTGAGAATGTATTTAAAGTATATACTCTCTGATCCATATACACACACATATAAAAATACATATAAAGTATGTATATATTCTTTTCTTACTTTATTATACATTTTTACTGAATACTGATCATTTCATCACAATATAAGATTATAATATTTGTAATATAAGATTACAGTTTTTAGAGAAAGTATCTTTTAATTTCATTATTGATTAGAGATTGGTGAAGACCATCAAAAAGAGAATGAAATTTTTTCAAGTGATAGGAATCAGGAGAAAGATCCTTGCAATTGAGAGCACTTAATAAAAATGTTTGATTCATGTAACACAACTCAATAAGATTCTCAAAAAGATTTTTCTTATATTTTCATACATCTTTGGAGAACTCTCACTGTGACAAAGAGTGCTAAACACATCTGAAAAAGATTGCAAAAAGGACTAGGACATGGCAGAACCCCTGTCATAGTGGGAGGATGAACAGATGAAAAAGTCTTTAAGATAGTAACTAAAAAAAATATACTTGTGAGCGCGCACACACCCACCCGCGCACACACACACACACACACACACACACACACACACACACTTCAGTAAGTATGAGTTAGTGTGCTTTCTCTTTATAAAGGTCAATGTCCAAATGTCATGAGTGATTTTTTTACTTAAATTCTAATTGGAAATAGTCTTTATAATTATTTAAGCTCCTAAAAATATTTTTTCTTTCTTCATAAATGTGCACAATGGCTAGATTAATTTATTTATTTGTAGAAAAATATTATTGAATTAATAAAGCATTTTGTTAGGAAATGCTTTCCTAACCTAGAACCTTCTAGCAAAATCATTTCTGTATTTTCCAACTAAGTACAATTTATTCACAATATTCATTTAATAGAATGCATAGCTGGTGGCTGGATGTGGTGGCTCACATCTGTAATCCCAGCGTTGTGAGAGACTGAGGTGGGAGGATCACTTAAGGCCAGGAGGTGGAAACTAGCCCAGGCAACATAATGAGACCCTGTCTCTATAAAAAATTTTAAAATTACTGAGTGTGGTGGTTCTCACCTGTAGTCCCAGCTACTCAGGAGGTCGAAGTGGGAGAATCACTTGAGCCCAGGAGTCAGATGCTGCAGTGAGCTATGATCACACCACTGCACTCCAGGCTCAATGACAGAGCAAGACAGCATCTCTTTAAAAAATAGAATGTATAGCTTCTTACTTAGAGAATCTAAAATATTTATAATAATAATTACAAAAGGTAAAAAATATAGTGGATTTTTCTTCATACATCATCTTTTACGGGAATGTAAATGACTTGTGTGATTTTCTGATAAAATAAAGGTAAGTCAGATAAAATATTTCTACAAGAGATAATTGTTTTCCAATTATCAATTACCAATTAAATAGTAATTATTCAGAGTAAGACCATTCATTTATTCAATATACATTTATTGTGTTACTTTCTAAGTATTAGTCAACATGCTGGATCCAGGGGGAAATTTGACTAAGCTGTTGCCTCTGCCTTTAAAATATTCACTGTTTAGAATGTAATTTGTGAATTACTTATGTCTTTTCACAAGTTCTGTACATTTTCCTTCTTTTCGGTTATGTTACCATTTCCCTGATTGCCGTGCCTTCTGCCAGAAGAGATATATAGAGAGATAAGTATTGATGTGTCAGGATATTAATCATCCAATTTATATCGCCTGTTACTGGCTGTATCACTTCCTGTAAGATGAACATTTGTAAATGGAAACAGTATCTTGTGTTGATTTTTCTGTTAAATGTTGAAAAGAAGAGAGTGGGTAAAAAGAAGAGAAGAACTTAACCACAAAAAGTGAAAACAACTGGTTCTAGTTCAAAGCAAGAGAAAAACAAAAGCAACAGCAAAAACACTAGGAGAGAAGGGATTGACTTAAAAAAATATATATATAAGTATAAATATATATTCACATATATAAAAATATATATACACATATAAGTTTATACATACTATATATACATATACATATATCTTGTAGCAACTTGTTTTTATAAGATGAATGTTGCCTAGAGATTAGATTGTTTAGACTAATTTGAAAGGCTTGGGAAATGGAAAATGAGAATATTTAAAAGGTTTCAGAAATGTTTTTGTACTTGTGCACTTACATCTAAAATAAGGATATAATTATTGCACAGTAGAGGTAGACAGCAGAACAAGGAATAAAAATTTTTTTGTTTTAAAGATTTTGGCTATACATATAAATTTATTTTTCTGTTAAATGATATTTCATTTTGTGATTTAATTTTTATCATCTGTTATTCTTAATTTGACCTTTAGACTGACAAATGTTGCTAAATTTTATCTATTCCATTTAAAATCTAAATCTGTTTATATAAAATGGTGATTATACACAAGTAAAAATGCTTATTTGAAAGGTGTCATCCTTATATGTCCTCAAATTCACTTCTTTTAAAATAAAATAAGGTATTTATTTCATTTTTAATATCATATTTTTAAAACTTTGCACATCACAATTTTGTCAATGTAATTAATTAGGAACAGGTAATGGTGACAATTCTCCTTTATACGCATTATTGATGAGAAAACAGTTTGATTAGTGAGTTAAGAAGACAAGTTAATGAAACATAAATGACAACGTGAGCAAGAAACCTCTAATAATTCTCAGTGAAAATCATTTAATTACTTTTGATAATACTTTTTAAAAGGTATGCCACATTACAGATAAGATATTTAAGTTGCCTACATCACCGGTGGCAGATCCTTCTAGCTGGCATCCAGGGTGTGTTTTCTTTTCCAAAGCACTCAGCTAGATTGCATTTCCTCAGCTTCCTCAGCACTTGGATGTGGCTCTGCACTTAGCTCTCATCAATGAAATGTGAGCCACTGTGATACGGATCAGCTCCAAGCCAATGCTTTTGAGAAGTGTATTATGCTATGCTTTTTTCCTACCGCTTCTGGTGAGAAGTTGCCAAGTGATCATGAGGCCTTGGTGGCGGCAACAGAATCAAAGATGACATTGCCTGGATCCATGGGTATTTCAGTGGTAGAAAGCTGTCCACAAATCAGGAACAACTACTCTTAAAACACTGTAAGCAAGAAATACATTTCTATTGTTCTCGAGTCATTATAAACACAGGTTGTATTGGTGACAACAGCTAAAATGTCTAGCATGATAAGGCTACAACTTCGTGGTTTCACTATTAGTCATTTTCTGAAAACTAGTTTATCAAGAAATCAGAAAAACTAAATCAAACACATTCTAATTTTAATCTAATTCAACAAAGGGTGGGGACCCTGTGGCTTCAAGGCCACATGTGGCCCTCCAGATCCCCAAGTGTGGCCCTTCGATCAAATCCAAACTTCACAGAAAAAAATCCCCTTTTAAAAGAATTTGTTCTGTAGAATTTGGATTCAGTCAACAGGCCACACTCAAGGATCCAAAAGCCACATGTGGACCCAAGGCAGCAGATTCCTCTGACAATCACAATGTGAGATATAAGTTGAAATATACAAAATCATCATTTATTATAGATCAACTCAATTGAGTATAGGCAATTTCATATGGCCAAAAGTTACATAACAATATCATATAAAGTACATTTTGACATTCATATAGAAAGCAGGTATGAAATTTCAATGTGAATTTTCCAATTGTAGAATACAAATAAACATCAATTGGGCTTTCAATTGATGGTTTTATTCCTGAAGCTCTAAAATAGGATTTCTATTTTTTAAAACGATTTGTGATTGTTTACAGTTAGATAATCACATCTTAACTATATGAAAATATGTTTATGGACACTTAGACTTTTCTCTGAGAAAAGTAGCATTCTGCAACCTCATAAACAGTGTCATACTCAGTCAAACTGGAATCTTCCATCAATTATAACTCACCATATATACCTCAGTATAGATGGGTTTATTTCCCTCATTATAGGAACAATTTTTCCCATCTCTTGAAGCTATCTCCTCTTCTTTGAATTGGTATATTAACAATTATAAAGGAAATGCATTACCTTTCATTTATATTGAATTTGCTATTTGCTTCATTCAGTCATGATTTTAGGCCTGTATCTTCAAATTTTACCCTAATTTTTCCTCTTATTTGGAAAAACTACTTCTCCTAACTCATCCTTACATAAATGATTTATAATTATTTAATCTTAAAACACTTGCACATGTTTATAATTATCACTGTGCCTTTTATATAGGTAATTAAGTAGCTTGAGAGAAGGAAGCACACCTAAATATAGAAGATGTCCCTAGGGAAGAATTTATAGTACAGTGGTTTAAAGTGTAAACTAAAGACAGAAGCCTGACCTGGAATTGTGGTTATATCTCTTTATTGTCCATGTGACCTCGAGTAGGTAATTTAAACTTAACAATAAAATAAAAACAATGCTAATGTTTAAATGAGCTAATTCCTATAAAACTTTTAGAACAGTGCTTTCTAAATAGTAAATACCTAAAGTGATTTTATTGTTATTATACCAGTAGATATGTTATGGGCAGTAAAATACTGTCTGATAATTTGTAGAACTGTTGGTCATTTTACTTAATTTCCATTAAATAAAACAATATGTGCTTCAATTTATCCAAACATGATCTTTAACTTAAATAAACAGAAGCATTTAGGTAAGGATGTATATTTCTGGGTCTAAGTAGATTGAGTCAATAATCTAGCAGCCCTGTACTTTCCGAAGAGAAGGTGCTTAAACTCCAATAAGAGAGGTTTAGGTTTGATAGTTTTGTGACCTGAAAGAACTCTGCTCCCTTATTCCATTAAGCCTTGCTAAAACAAGTCCATCAGCTGTCAGTCACTAACAACATTCTTAAATATTCTCACATCTCCCCAACCTCTCTTATCATTCCAGCCTCAACTCACTTTTGTTTACATAAATGTGCCTGTAAATACATCTTTATCCATGTGGTACTCTTTTTATCAGTCTATTTATTCTCCAGTGGCTTTTGAAAATTCACCCAGAGTTTAGGATGTTAGCTCTGAACAGGTATATCCTCAATATATTTTGCAGACTGAATATTTACTTAAAAGTTTTTCTTTTTTATTATAATTATTTCACATTGGAAAGGTTTTATGCATTAACATTTGGTACACAAATATATATATGGTAAAAACACAAAAAGAATCATTTTATAAGAAATTTAAATTTTGGATTGGTTTGTTATTAAAGATTTTCATTTTTCCTTTTTTTCTTTATGTTAATATTATTAGTGTATAATAATGATTAAATATAATTTCATTACTCGTTCCTTCTGAAGAAGTGCTTGTGGACACTCTTTATAATAATGTTCATTGTGGAACATTGCATTTAGTGCAGGCATAATTTTCATAAGGCCAAAATGATATTAAACCTTCTTGAAGGAGAAAGGGAGGTATAGCTAAGTGTTCTACTAAGTAACTGAAAGCTTATGACTTAAAGTCGAACCTACCTGTGTTGAATCCTGGTATTCCCACTATAAGCCTTTGGCAAGCTTACTCAACTGCAAATTGGAGACAATAATATCAACCCCTTTGGCTTTTCATATGGATTTCATGAGATACATTGGCTTAAAATAAAAATTTAACATTATTATTGTATTTGAATAAGAGTAATAAAGCATATGACCAGCTTTAGGAATGCCTGATGCTCAGTTTAGCATATTGGTTTATTTTTGATGAATTGTTTCAGTTGTCGTATTGACACTAAGGCTACTCTTTTCCTTTCCCCATTATACACAGCTTTTTCCTTTTATATAAGGGCATCCCACTGTGGCTAGGTCATTATTTAACCATGACCAAAGTTTGAAAATTATTAGTAGGTGGGACTTGGGCCACCACATTTTGCTTTAGCCATTAAGAGTGGTTTGTTGATGCTAATGTATGGCACCCTGTGGGGATGTTTTTTCTCCTTACTCTTCAACTTTCTCTTTTGTAACATTTCACATGTGAAGCTGAAGTGATTAATATTTTATGCAGTTGTTCTTACGTGCAGCATGATAAGGTGGGTTCCCTTCAACTCTCCAGTAGCTCTGCTGCCACTGAAAGGTAACTAATAGCAGGAGCTGGGCCTCTCGTGGCTCCAGGAGGTCTCTTGAAAAAAAGAAACAGACAATATCTTGTCATATCATAAATTTATAAGGAGTTAATTAAAGGCTTTCCCTTGCATCTTAAACACATTCACAGTCCCATATCACAAGGAATGATTCTTGTTTAATTAACAATGGCTTGTAAAAATTTGCTGCTCAAAGTGTATTTTAATGTCAGGCAGATTATCAGTACCAATGGAAAACTATACCTGGAAAATATCCAAAGAACATAAACTGGCACAAAACTATGTGCATATATTTTCTTTTAATTATTTGTGGAGACACACACATAATTTAATTTTGAAACTGTCATTATAATTATTTATGATTTTTTAAAACACATTAAACTATAAAACTAAATATTGATTTATTATACTATTTGCATTTTCTAGTCAGTATACTCTATCAATTGCTATTTATTACTGTTTCAAATTATTTTTTTAAATAATCATGTACAATTATTCTGGTAAAAGACTGTTGATCAATTTTATAGAATTAAGAAATGCTATATGAGAATATGTCTACATTCTGATAAGAGTTATTGTCAATTATTATATTTTTTTGAGGGAAAGGAACATCATAAAAGTCAGATTCCAATATGGTTGAGGAGAGAATGAGTTTAAAAAATCAGTTTAGATTAATCTGCAAGAAATTTACCTTGAAGGACTCTTCGATTATTCCCCTTAGATGACTTATTTGAGCTAATGTATAATGGATAATCCATTTAAGTGCTCTTATTAGAAGCCCTGAAGCTGTTTATAGTGATCTCAATAGATCATAACTCTTCTACTGAAAATCAAATAATAAAAATTATAATAAGTATTAATAACTATGAAGTATCAGGTAGTCATTAGATGATTCAAAGGAATATTTTTCAGCACTTTACCATTGATTATTCATATGCATGTATAAATTTATTTGAGCAGATCTCTATTGGCAGATTATAATTTAACATTAGTATAAGAGTAGATTATAACCCTACTTGCATTTTAATTTTATTACTCAAATAATTCCTGGGGAAAAATATAAAGACTAGAAAAATTCTAATTGTTATAAAGCAATTCTTAAAAGATAGATAGGATTGTTAAATATAACATTAGTTTTGTTTGTTGTTTTTTAAAACCCCTCAATCATAATACGAAATATTTTTCACTTCCTATACATTTATATTAATGAGAGAACAATAATTTTTTTTCTATCATTCAGGTTCTCCATTAAGCTCACTGAGCAAAATACTTGCCGATATTTGGAGATGGCAAACCTAGAACAACTTCTCATTTTGAAGTACATTAATTCTTATTTATATTTTTCTACTATATCTCAATCTTCTTTGTGGTTCAGGCATAGGCATGTGACTTAGGCTGCAATACGTCCACATGAGACTGTTTATCAAAAGAACAAAGCAAGAAGCAGATGTGTGGAATTCTCTCCTGGTCATGTTGGGGGAAACATCAACTTTCAGAAATAGTGGCAGGTTTCCAGGTGTCCAGGGAGACACATGATGTCTGTGCTAAGGAACATGAGTAGTGATGGCTTAGCTACACTCTAGGTATGGTTTGGACATTGATGCTGGCTGTGTAAGGGCCAGGCTTGACTCTGTGTCTTCCAGAAATTTAGCAACCTACCAAAATACGCTTTAGTAATTTTTCTTTTTTTATTTTTTTGCTTAAATTGGCAAGATTAGATTCTGGTAGAAACCAAGAAGTTTATATGAAAATTAATATTATATCTAAAAGTTGGCAATTAGCTATATAATATAATTATTATAGTTATATTATAGAATAGCACCATCCTGGAAAGTACACCCTTAGTTAGTAACCGAAGTTCTTTCATTATATCTGTATTCTTTTCCAGTTTGAGGATTGCTCCTTACAAAGCATCTTTGGTTAGGTTATCACAAATTGTACTGTTACATCTTAGTACGGATTTATTATGATTGGTGGTGACTTGTTTTCCTAGACCAGGCTAGGGAAGATGTCAGCATGGCTGGTTTCTAGTAAGAGTTGTGTTCCTGGCTTGTGTACAGCCCCTTTCTCTGTGTGTCTCTGGTGTCTCTTCCTCTTCTAGGAATTGTCCCTATCGCATTAGGGTGCTACCCTTATGACCTCATTTAACCTTCACCGCCTCCTCTCAGGCCCTATGTCTAAATACAGTCACATCAGGAATTAGGACTTAATTATATGAATTTGGTGGGGACACAAGCATTCAGTCCATAGCATTCCCCATGCCCCCAAATTCATATCCATCTCATATACAAATACATTCATCCATCCCAACAGCTCCCAAAGTCTTAACTCTTTCCAGCATCAACTCTAAGTCATCGAGTCCAAAATCACATCAAAATATCATTTAAATCAGGTATGAGTGGGTGAGACTTGAGATACAATTCATGTTGAGACAAAATTCCTCTCTAGCTGTAAATCTATGAAACCAGAAGTTACGTGCTTCCAAAATATAATACAATGGTGGAATAAGCATAGCATAGATGTTTCTGTTCCAAAGTGAGAAATGGGGAAAACAGAAGGTGTGATAAGTCTGAAGGTAGTCCAAAACTAGCAAAGCAAATTTCATTAGCTCTTACGGCTCAAGAAAAATATTTGACTTAATGCTCTTCTGGCTCACCAGGCTGTCAGTGTCATCCTCTCCCCCAGTTGCTTGGTGAGTACTCCCCTTCCCCAGGTTTCTGTGAGAGCTCTACTTTCTGAAACCAAGCAATCTGTCCCTGGGCCTGTCATGGGAGTGGCAACCCTGATGATCTTTGCATTGCTTTTGTATACTTCTTTCCTTTTCTTGAAGAAGAACACATGCTAGCAGCCTTCCTTCATTAAGTACCGTTTTGTCTGTTTGCTTTAGTCCCAGCTGGTAGTGTTTCTGCTGGTATAATCCCATCTGTATTCCTGTTTTCTGCCTAGGAGGTTGATCAAATTCGTGATTCACGTTCATACTAATCTTCTTATCATACTTTTATGTTCTTTTCAAAACAAGCTTTCTTGCTTTTTGTAATAGAGATAGGCTAAGAATTTTCTAGTTCTTCAAGTTCTGGTTCCATTTTGCTTAACAATTTCTTTTTCATCTGTCTTTTTCCTCATTTTATGGAAATAATCAGGCTGCACCTTTGACACTTTGCTTGGAACTCTCCTTAGTTAGTACCCAATTTCATAATTCACAAATTCTATCTTCTACAGAACACTGCTAAACAATTTAGCCATGTTATTTCCCACTCTAAAGATTGTCTTTCTTTCAGTTTCCAACAACCTGTTCTGCATTTTCATCTGATTCCTCATCAAAATGGCCTTTGATGTCCACATTTGTACCAAAAGTCTCTTCACAGCTATTTCCACTTTTTCTAACATGCACCTCAAAACTCTTCGAGCCTCTACCCATTACCCAGTTCCAAAGTCACTTATACACTTTTAGGTATTTGTGACAGCAGCACCCCACTTCTTAGTACCAAAATTTGTCATAGGATTCTTCTGAGGAAGAGAAAAAAATGCTATCTATTATAAGAAATTATCTCATCTGATTAGTGAAGTTAACAAGTCCTAATATCTGCAGTCAGAGACAGATATTAGAGAGGCATAAGATGGCCAATCATATAGTTTCAGTCTAAATCCAAAGGCCGGAGAACCAGAGGAACCGATGATGTAATTCAAATCCAAATTTTGGCAGGCTCAAGACCCAGAAAAAGCCAGTGTTTCAGTTTAAGTCCAAAGGCAAAAAAAGACTGATGTATCAGTTGGAGTCATTCAGGCAGGAAGAGTTCCCTCTTACTCTCTCAGGAAGGTTAGCTTTGTTGATCTGTTCAAGCCCTCAACTAACTGGACGAGGTCCATTCACATTAGGGACGGCAATCTGCTTTACTCAGTCTACTGATTCAGATGTTAATCTTATCCACAAATACCCTCAAAGACACACAGGGAATAATGTTTAGCCAAAATAATGTTTATATGTCAACATGGTGGTCCAGTCAGG